>BPLR01003867.1:0-64510 GCA_021605095.1 Caerostris extrusa
TTCTGTTCAATGAATTCAATCATTTCAAAAATCGCCTGGTATCAGTTTTAGCGTCTCACAAAGCCAAGCCAACTAAACACTAATGAATATTTTGACGTTGCCAGAAATTTCCCACAGATGTCAAAGACAGGTCCCACAACCTAAAAGAAAAAAATTGAAATTCCACATGCCCGGGAAATTTAAATTAAAAATTGGTTTTATTTTTGGGAACAATTGTAGCTGTATTGCAAAAAATTTGTAGTGAAAGAGAACATAACCTTGTATAAAGCATGCATGTTAGTGCATGACAAGTAGAACGTTCTGTATAGTAATCACCGAGAACCGAAGCATTTATTGCCCGGAGCTCTCATACTAAAAAATTCACCGACAAAAAAAGTTAAACCAGAAACTCACTTTCTTTTCCATCATATATATTCTACTATCAAAAATTAAGAGTGATATTATGATATTATAAATTTAAGTCAATTGGACATTAGCATTTCTTTATAGGAAAAACAGGTTCAAATTTGATGTGTCCTATTCATTTAATTTAAATATTAAATTTAAATTGAATTATTGAATTAATTATTATATTAATAATTATTCATTTAATTTCATTATTCCTTTTTATTTAATTTAGATATCACTAGTTTAAAAAATATGCAATTTTGAGTCGCAAAATTTCTGATTTGATTTAAATGTTCACTTTCAAATGGATGCCTTCTAAAAAACTAAATAAAAAATAAAAATTAAACTAAATAAAAATCATATGGATTGAACACTAGTAGCGCCATCTATGTGTCAGCCTACGAACTGTTCAGCCCACCTGTACATATTTGTATTCAGTATCGCAGGGAAGGGCTAATAAATGTGACATTACGTTAATTACAAACATTATTTTTGAGTATACATGAGTTACTCACCTTTAGCTGGATTTAAATTAATTAATCATTTTAAGAAGCCCTTTCATCCTATACATGGTTTTTTTTTAAATAGCTTTTTCTAGTTTGATGTTTGTAACTAATTCTGAAAAATAGATTATTCTTTAATGCCAGAAATATCATCTCCTATCTCCGTGCACAATTTAACTTTTTCAAATACTCAAAAAAAAAAAAAACTAATAAACATTTTTTTCTACAAAATATTGTAAGAAATATATAAACAAGTAATAGAAAAAAATATTATTTTAATGTCAATTCCAATTTTTTTTTTTTTTTTACTATATTGCAGAAAAGTACTTTACAAATAAAGTTTAAATTTTCCTTACATCTGGCGCCCCTCTATTGGTAAATACATGCAACTTAAATCTAAAAAAATAAAATTAATTAATTTAATTTAATTAACGGATTTATATTTGAAAAAAACTGTATTAGCATCGAGTGTCATCCACTACAAGTTAAAAAAAAAATTTATTTGTGGGAGAATGAGTGGATGAATAAAAAGTATTTTATGAACGATTAAAGATTTGAACAAGATATATATAGGAGAGTGCGAACTAATAGAAGGAATTGAATAAACATTTTTCTTCAAAATTCTGTAAGAAATAAAGAATATTATAAAAGAATGTCCAAAAATGATGTTAAATATTAAGAATTAAAAATTAATTAATATTATAATTAATTACTTACATAAATTTTTAATATTTGTTTTGAATTAAGCAATTAATTTAAATTAAATTCTTAAATACATAAAAGAAAAATTTAACATTTATTTGTATCTTATTTTGTCTAAAATTATTGTAACACACATTAATAAAAAACAATTTTAAAGATTAATTATTTTCCATAAAAAAAACATACTGCGACGACGACGACGACGATATGTAGGTTGACGGAGCTCCTTGGTATGGGTAACCGCTAACTCCTTCTTTGCATATGAGAGGAAGTTACTTTAGCTTACACCCATTGCATTCAAAATAAAACAATTAAAAATAGAGATAATAATATATGGAGAGGAGAAGTTTTTTTTTCTTCTTTTCAATAAAAGTATTTAATAATTATTAATTATAATTTAATAATTAAAATAATAAAGTAAAAAAGGATTTTTGAAGAGTTACAAACCGAACGTAGTTTGAAAGAGAACTTAAAAATAAAAATACTTTCAATAGGTTAATCTAATTCAAAAAGGAGTACAAGTTAAAAATAACAAAAACGTTTCAGAGCAGTTTGCTAAGAGAGGATGAACTGGTAATGACGGGGAAATCTGCGAATCGATTACAAGGTCAGTTGCAAGTGAACGATAGAAGAGTGCTCGCCTGGGGGAGGGGAACGAAAACGTTTCGACTACCAAGTCCTGTAAACAATATAGTCACTACGTGGCATTGTTAGATGGTTTGGAGCATATACAGATGGTAAAGATTTGTAGCTTGTCAGCTTTTATTGTTGGTAGAATTAATTTGATTGATTAAATTTGGAAGATTTTTTGATATCAGTGAAAAGGGAAATAAATTCTTTCATTAATATAACAGCATTTTGGAATAAGTTGAGATCTTCAATGCCAGGTAGTGAACTTGGTTAGTTTTGATTTACAAAAGTTGAAGGAGGTACAGCTGCAGTTGCGTTTACGTTGTTTTCAGCATAAACATACTGCGAAAGAACTATTAGTGAGAAAGGAACTGATTAGTTGGATTAAATGAGGAGGGAAGTCATAATAAATGAGTTTAAAAAATTGGACCATTAACCCAAACCCTGTCGAAGGCTATGGCGATATCGAGGAAGATGATGCCTGTAGAACTTTTTGTAGAAAAAACCCTGGGTGATTATTTCGGTGACTCTTAAAAGTTGGTGGGTGGTGGTATCAGTTTTTCTGAAACCCAAATTGGTGTGAAGAAATGATATTATTAGAATCGGGGAAATCAAGGAATTTATCAATTGAATTAATTGAGTTAAAATTAGTAAAATATATTACGTGCAGTATTCTTGAAATCTTACTACAAGGACTATCAAAAAGTTTCCATTTGAGGAAACAGCTGCAGTTCATATGGAAATTAGAGATATAAGCACCGATATGGAGTCATGGTATTTGGCTGATCATTAATTACCTTCAGAGGAACCATCAAGTTAGAGGTATATGGGGGCTAACGCTGCCGAAATGCCTCAATAATGTCAAACTGTCTGTCATGGTATTTGGTGGTATTCGTTTATTTCAGAAGTGTGTGTTAAAAATTGATGGCCAGGACAGTACCAAAATAAGTCTAAATAATAAATCTTCAAATATCCAAATGTCTCCGTTACTGTTGAACGGTACTGACAAAGACTGGAGAGATTACGACGCACAATTAAGGCGAGACGCCCGGGAAAACTGCGGTGATTCTTCTTGATGATAAGCACTTCATATCGCAAATGTTGTGATGCAGAAGTTCCACTCACTGAAAAGTGGGAGACACTCGATCGCCCGCCCTACTGTCCTGTTCCCTCCCCACGCATTCAGGTCCCTTAAAAAAGTCCTTGAAAAGATCGACGGTGTAGTTCCTGTAGGACGTAGAAGTTCAGCAGGCAATTTGGAACTTCTTTAAGCAGCAGAAAGAATAAATTTAAAAAGGGATATATTAAATTACCGAATGGCTAGCACTCGGTTTCGGGATGGGGAACCGGTGGTGCCATAGATGTTTGTAGCTGTTCGCAATACACTTTAAGCCGTTGGTCCTGGTCTAATAGGATCGTAGAACATTGTGGGTGATAGTGTTACTCGCATCCGTAGCATATCTTTAAGCAACACATTTATCAAAGTGATAATTTCAGAAAGAAAATTAACATTTTTCAATAATCAAAGATAAACTCAAGTCATTATCCTAACACTATTTAAATTTGAAACGTAACTCTTTCGCAAATTTGAATACCATTTCATCAAAAGCTCTTGGGCAACAAAAATGAATTAATAAGGATGTCATTTTTTAAAAAGAAGGAGAGCTCGTTAGGGTGCTCCAATATGGGATACAGTTTTCGAGTTCGTGTCCCAGCGGTGCCAT
Source organism: Caerostris extrusa (assembly GCA_021605095.1). Taxonomy (NCBI): domain Eukaryota; kingdom Metazoa; phylum Arthropoda; class Arachnida; order Araneae; family Araneidae; genus Caerostris; species Caerostris extrusa. Next base: position 3,947 of record BPLR01003867.1, read on the forward strand.
GGATGTTTGTGAGTGGTTCGAATCTACTTTAAACTGTAGGTCCCGGTCTGTTTAGCCTAACGTGTGCACTGGATGACCGTAGAACGACAAACTAAACCCAAATCTAATATGGGGTTGCTACTTTTTAGAGTATCTTTCACAATAACCAGGGGGATATTAGTTGTTTTAGAAAATATATATATATATATATATATCCTCATTTTTATTCGCCTCTACTTGAAATTCCTTTTCCATTTCCATATTTGAAAAAAATAATTTTGTATGTTTTATTACAAAATTTGCCTTCCAAGAGTGATACATTTTTGAAGAGCAAAACAGCCATTGTTTCTTAGGTATTCATGCCAAATTTCTTTTGTTAATGTGTACAAAATATACACATATACATTTTTGGTATAGATCTTTTCTAACTTTTTGTTTTAATAAAAATTGAAAACTAAATGACTGCTGCACAAACTACTACAAATCAGTAAAAATTAATTTTTAAAATATCCAAATTTAAATTTAAAATTAACAATAAGTATTTAATCTTAATGTAAATTGATTTTTATGTTGTAAGATAAATTTAAAAAACGAAATAAAGAGATTTGTTGAACTTTTAAACGTAATTTTTTTGTTATTGCCTTTCTCAAATTAATAATTATGTATACACAGACAAGAACTAACATTAATAGATGGAAAATTATTTCTCATTTTTATCATGACCACTCATTTTCTAAAAAAAATTTAAATATATTAATTTAGTATGACAGAACTCGATAAAAAATTTTTGGTTAAATCGTTTATTTCTAGAATGTCTATTCTGATAGCTAGTGGCGATGTTATTTGTTTTAAAAAGAGGTGTATTTTGTATGAATGGTTTATACCTTCCTTCCGATTACTTATGTCAATTTTCTGTGTTGTTCAGTAAAATATAATTAATATCTATCATTTAATCCATATAAACTTTTGGTGTCAGTTATTCAAAAAGTTAGAATACAGAATTAAAAATTCAATGACTATTCTTATACCTCGTGCATTCAAAAGCATCTTATATTCATACTATATTTTTTTGTTCTAATGCAGCTGGCAAACACTTTAAACAGCTTGGTCTTGGATGCCTTAAGGCAAGCTGCACAGACGTTACTCACTTTGCATTGCCCAGAGGGAGCGTGTAACTTGAGGATAAGCCACGGACGCGGAGTAGCAATGCCCCTGCAATGCTCCACGATCCTATTAGGACCGGACCTACGGTTTAAAGTGGATTCCGAACCCTAAAAACATCCATGCAAACCGCCGGGACTCGAACCCGAAACCTGTGGTACCGAGAGTTCTAGCCACTCGGCCATTCAGGCCCCATATATACTCTATATGATTATGTATATCCGAAAACATATCCATAATAAATATATATGTATTTTTTTCGCGTTTCTACCATTCATACATCCTTAATGTATAGTATAATTAGTGCCTGTCTGTATTTTGAAATGTATGTTTCTCATGTGATTTTTTATAGAGTTACTTAAAAAGAAAACAAGGTTTAATGTTTACGTTTTAAACACTGATTAATACGTACATGTACAGGAACTAAAAAGCTAAAATATTTAACTAAGATCACAACATCAATTGAGCAATATATCATATTAGTATTACTTCATTAAGCATTTTTTGTTCACTGTATTCAGTATTGGTATTGCTTTAGTGTGATGAATGGGGGAAACATTTGCCATGTTTTGTTATTACAAATAGCAAATGAGATGAATATATCTGCCTGTCACTTGGGGATGTCACATGGTAGTTAGGGCCCCGCTGTAAAGGGTTTTTCCTTAAGGTGTACAGAAAATTGGGAGGCAGAAAACTAAATTACTGTTCTAACAACTACTACAAATCAGTAAAAATCCATTTCATTTTTTAAATTATCAAATTCAAATTTAAAATTAATAATAAGTGTTTAACTTTAATGTAAATCGATTTTTTTATAAGAATAAAATGTAAAAACGAAATAAAAAGGATTTGTTGAAGTTTTAAAAATAGTTTGTTGTTATTGTCCTTTCTTAAAGTCATAATTATACATACACATAAAAGAACTAACATAAATAGATGGAAAATTATTTCTCATTTTTATCATGACCACTCATTTTCTAAAAAAATTTAAATATATTAATTTAGTGTGATCGAACTCGATGAAAATTTTGGTTTTAATCTTTGATTTCTAGAATGTCTATCCTGATAGCTAGGATGGGTGTCATTTCTTTTAAAAGATATGTATTTTGTATGAATGGTTTATATGTTCTTTACTTTTACGTATGTCCTTTTTCTATCCGTTTCACACCGTGCGACTTCTGGCTATTCCCTAAAACTCAAACGACCACTCCGGGGGCACCGTTTGAGTCAATTGAAGAGATTCAACGTGAATCGCCTAGCGCTTTTGAAGGTCATCCCTGCCGATGACTTTTTGTATGCATTGAGAATTGGATAAAAAGTTGGCATAAGTGCATTGTGTACAGAGGGGATTACTTTGAAGTCGAAGATATAAATTTGGAAGAATAAATAAAAGAGTTTTGAAAAAAATAATTGGTCATACTTTTTTTGACACAGTAGTATAAAAGTTTTATTTATCAATTTATTCGAAAACGCTTTTCTGTACAATCAATTTTGTGCATTCGTTCTCTAACTTCTTGCACTAATTTTTTTAAAAAAGAAAATGAGTCTGAATTTTTTTAAGTTATTTAACTTAACTCAGAATTACATGAAGTTGATAAGAAAAATATTGGACTTTTTATAATCGAATTCAAATTTCAGACTACGGCGATTTTTACAGTTTTTTTAAAGTTTACGAACAGTTGTGAGAGCCATTATGGTTCTAAATTTTAGGATAAACACACTCACAGATAAATTTTCTGGTCTTATATGCAGAGAAATGTAACACAACACATAAAATTATTTATTTACTTTTTATTCTAATGTATTAAAAATGAATTATAAATATGAAGGATATTCTTCCAGGATATTTTTTGTGTCGTCCGTTGTCAAATTTCTCTGTATCTGATCCGCAGCTGATATCTTTGCATGCCTGTTTTAAAGCGATGTAATGGAATTTTAAGACATCTAATTTAATACATATATTTCATGTTATATTTTTTAAACTTTTTCCGTATGACATGCTTCTTAAATTATCTTGTTATTCTTATTTTCAAAAATCGATGAAATTAATTTCACAATTACTAGCAAAAGCATGCAACTTATTGGTGATGTGGCAAAAATTCGATTTATGAATAAGGATGCAAGAGAAAAGACATTATGAAATATTTTTGTTGTTGTTACTCCTATAAGACACTCCTGAAAGCTTTGTGTTCTTGTATTTCTTAATTTCTCGTATAGAACAGTTCTGTTTTCTTTTGTTTGAAACTAATTAAAGGAGACGGAACGAAAATTTTCCTCCGTAATAAATAATGTTTTTTTTTTTTTGTAAATCATGTTTTTCTGTCACAATGAAAACAACACTTCGCTTGGATGCTTTACATGCTGTTTTCATCGCACGTGTGTATTTATGTGTAATTAATTAACCTGTAGAAGAAAGAGTAGTATTTTAATCGTTCAAAAATGAAGGGTTATTAAACGTTAATGAACAGTTTAGAGTTTTTAGTAAAAGCAATAGATGGCTTAGCGAATTCAATTAATTTGATTTGTCGTTGAAGAATAATCCTAATGATACAATTTACACACACACACACACATATATATATATATACAGGTTGTTTAAAAACACTTTCTCGATATATGAGTTCCTTGCTATCATACCATTCATAGAAACTGAATGAACTTTTTGGTTTCAGATGTTTTGAAGTATTCGCTCATTGTCCCTAGCAAACGCATCGTTGATATTCCTGACTCCAGAAAGAGAATTTTCTAACAAATTCTCGAATATTGCTTGATCTGGGAGAACATCGTCAAGCAAAATAAATTTTTCTTCACAAATTGTAAACTGATTTCTGGTATGCAAATGTGAAAGTCTAATATCACCACTAATAAATTTCATGGATAACTTCTTGCTCTGTCAACGTCTGGTAGCCTTAAAGCCTCCTTCCCACCGAAGAGACGTGAAGATTCAAGCGGCAAGCGAGAAAATTTTTTCGACCCCTTCACAGCGAAACGCCGGAAATAGCATTGCGCCTAGTACACTCATGTCCATAAGTTAAGGATAATTCAGAATCACACAGAAATTGAGCTCTAAAATAAAAAATTTCACCAGTAGAATTATCACACACATCTTCAAGAAGAATATGCAAATTACAGGAAACCACCAGATGGTGCGGATAGTACGTCACAATGACGAGAGTGTAAGAGAGGGGTATATAAGGAATGGTGGCAAAGAAGTAAAATTGTTCACAAGCGCTTTAAAAGCCTTTCAGTGCAATAAACGCATAGTTATGGCACAAAGGAAGCATTTGGGTGATTTTTTAAGTGGTAGAATTATCGGACGCCTGGAATGTGGACGTACCCAGCTGGAAGTATCCGAGGAACTTGGAATCGCCCAGAGTGTCATCTCCAGGCTTTTGCAATGATTCCAAGATGATGGTAATGTGAGTAGATGTTACAGCACAGGTCGCCCCCGAGTTAAAACGCCGAATGAGGACCAGTATTTAGCAGTTACTGCCAAAAGAAACAGACGCACAGCATCAGACCTGTCTCGTAAGCTCTCTTCAGCTACCGGTACGACAGTTTCAAGGCAGACCGTGTACAGACGCTTAGGCACATTTGGTCTATATGCTCGTAGGCCTGTCAGATGTGTTCCACTTACCGCAACTCACTGTTGCCTGCGATTAACCTGAGTAGAGAGCATGCATTGTGGACACCGCAACAGTGGTCTGGTGATGTTTTCCGACGAGTCCAGGTTTAGTTTGCAGTCTGATTCTCGCCGGACTTTCATATGGAGAGCGCCAGGTACCCGTTAACACCCGAGAACTAATTATTGAAATGACACCATTACGGTGGTGCAGAATGGCTCGTTTGGGGAGAAATTATTCTTTGTTCCAGAACTGAACTGCATGTTCAGAGTGTAACGATGACAGGCCACATCTATCGGGATGTCATTCTGGAACAACATGTACGTTTGTTTCGGGGCGCCATGGGTGCTGAATTTCTGTTTATGGATGACAACGCCCGTCCTCACCGTGCAAACATTGTAGACGAATGCCTTCAATTGGAGGATATCACCCGTATGGATTGGCCAGCATACTCACACCGGACATGAATCAATAGAGCATGTGTGGGATATGCTTGGCCGACGAATTGCAGCCCGTCAACCCCTCCCACCTGTCAACCGGAACTCGAAGGGTATTGCTTTTATGAGTGGTGTAATATTCCCCAAAAATCAGATTGATAATTTGATACTCAGCATGCCTAGGCGTTGTAAGGCCTGTATTGCATCGTCCGGGAGACATACTCCATATTAACCATCCTACTAACCATGTTATACTGTTTTTTGTAAATAGGTTCTTTTTTTTGGACTAATCATTTACTTTTCAGCATCAACCTACAACTGCTCTCACCGTTCAGCATAATCCCTGTTCACTTGGTTTAATGAGTTATTATAACTCTGTTTACTTTTCAATATTTTGGCATCGACAACTGGGTCCCTAATTGTATTTGAATTTAAATTTAACTGTAATTTCACTTATTTTGTATCTTACTTTTATTTATTATTAGTTTTTTATCTTTTTTTTTTTTTGAGTACCATTTAACTTTGAATTTTAGAAATTTTATCTTATTATCCATACTAACCTAATTAAGCAGCCAATTAAAATTTAAAGCATATTTATTAATTAAGATGAGGATGTTTAAGGGGTATTTCCCCCAGTTGGTACTCCGTAATCGGTACGCCAGTTGGTTCTTTTGAAATTTGCTCCAGGGAGTAAAAATTGCAATTTTTATTAATTATGTCAAACATATAGCATCTTTTTTTTGCTCTTTACCTTTTGTTTAATAAATAGACTTTACAAATAAGTCAAATTTGTTTTTGCTTTCTGTCTCTTTTCTTTGTCTGAACTTCATTATCCTTAATTTATGGACATGAGTGTAATATGTTTAAATAAGTAGATTTAAAATATTTAATAATTTGTAGTAATAGCATTAAATTTTATTTGGAAAATATTTTCTCTAGAATATAGGTTTAGTTTGCTTTTGATATGCAACTGTTTTATATGAGTTCTAATAATAAAAAAAGTATTATTATTTTTTCTTTTACTTTGGTCTTTCATTTAATAAGACATGTCAGTCGCTTATTCAAATTTCTTTCAGGCTACATCCACACGACTTAAAAATAGCCATGTATTGAAATTTTGGCTATTAGTTATTAATTTATTATTAGATTAATAATTAAAATTAAAGTAATTAATTAAAAATTATTATTTTTAATAATTTTTAACAAAATTATTAATTTTGGCTCTTAAATTGTAAAATATTTTTATTCGCAGACTCTTGCCTCATAACGTTCAGCGAAAAATATCCTTCAGACTAGTAAATATTCTAAAAATTGCATTGTAACAGGTGGGCTGACAAGTTCGTAGACTTACACATAGATGGCACTACTAGTATTAAATCCATATGATTTTTAGTTAGGCCTAACCTTCAAAAGACACGTGTATACATTTGACAGCTGTTGCACTATTAGTATGTGAGTTATAGCATTTTTAGTGTTCATCACATGCAGTCCACTCGGCTGTCGATTGATCAGGTGTGTGAAATGAGAGCCATGTTTCATCCATTGTCACATATCGACGCAAAAATTCGGGTTTATTACGATTGAACAGTTCCAAACACTGCTTAGAATCATCAATTCGTTGTTGTTTTGGGTCGATTGTGAGCTCGCGTGGCATCCTCTTTGAATAGAACTTTCGCATATCCAAATATTCATTCACGATATGTCCGACACGTTCCTTTTGATATCTTTAGGGTCTCAGCTATCTCAATCAACTTCACTTTACGGTTATCAGAAATGATTTTGTGGACTTTTTTTGATGTTTTGTCGGCCTATTATCGGATGTTAACAGCCTCTTTGGGGGCGTCCACTGCGTGCATCGTCCTCGGTGCTCATTTCGCCTCGTTTGATTTTAGCAAACCACTTATCTACGGTTGATTTTCCTGGTGCAAAGTCCGAATAATGTTTATCAAGCCAAGCCTTGGCTTCAATAGTATTTTTTATCGGCAAAAAGCAATGCTTTGTTACACTAAATTCCTTTTTATCCATTTTTTTCAAACTAACAAAAGTTGCTTCCTTAAAAATGCTATTACTCACATACTAACGGTACAACAGCTGTCAAATTTATACACGTGTCTTTTGAAGGTTAGGGCTAACTAAAAATCATATGGATTTAATACTAGTAGCGCCATCTATGTGCCAGCCCACGAACCTTTCTGCTCTACTGTTAGTCTACTGGCTCAATCGGTCATGATATTTATCACATTCGCCATTGCGAGTTGGGGATTTATATATATTCGCCGGTTAATTTGATAAATATTCAAGAATTCATCCCACTTACCAAACTTAGTGGTGATTATAAATAATCGGCAATATAAATATTCACCGAATTAATCACATTTAACGTAACATATACATTACATTCGCCCTAATGCTTCCATTGCGTTTTTTGGAAAATCTGAGGAATTACAATTTTAATTCACTTTATAAAATGAATCTCTAGTTGAAATATTAAAAAATTTATACAAATCTATAAAAGTCATGTAAATTAGTTTCTATCAGTTTATCATCACTTGGAAAAAGTGCATCAGATTTTTGTAATATAATTATGTGATTGATAAATTATTGAGCCAACTGAAAGAAAGACTTATCTAAAATTGGTATAAATATAGTTTTTTGGAAAGAAATCTTCTATAGAATAGGTTGGTATTGTTCAGAGGTAATTTTCGGTTTTTTTTTTACTTCATAATCGAAATAAAAAGAATGAAAGAAAAGCATTTTATTCAGTTTTCAGTTAGAATAATATTAGTAATTTTTAATTAATTTAGTAAATTTAATATTAGTATTAATCAGTAATTTTTAAAAAATTGAAGTTCGTAATCTTTGCGAATAAAATTAATTTGAGCAATAAAGTTATCAATAAAATTTAATGCAGTGCAAAGATCGTTCTTATATTTTTTGTAACAATTTGCACAGAGGTAAAAGTATATGCTAACAATTTATCTAATAAATGCAATCATACTAAAATATTCGGCTCAATGCTATATGTATCTCTATCATTCCAAGGCACTATTACTTCCAGGCTGTAAAGTATGGGGCTGAACAGTTCTAGCATTATTATCTCCGACTCATGTTTTTCTATCTGTTTAGTAAGCAGCCATAATTTTTTTTCCTCTTAAATTCAGGGGGACATTCAATTTTTTCTACCAATACATTTTATCTTTTCAAAGAGTGAAAAAAAATTTAAATTGTATCAACTATGCTCAATGCTTTTCCACTACCCTTCCCTTTCATAAATATTTCCTATGGCCAAATTCAAATAGTGGGATGAGCAATGCACATAGAATGCTTGAGGATATTATTTTGCGATGATGGCTTGTACTCCATTAATTTATCCTCTTATAGAAGTTGCACCATTATAACCTTGTCCATATAAAAATGATAAATCTATTTAGTAATTTTTAAGATATTCAATTATCATATACACCAAAGTCACATTAAATCAGTCATATAAATATCAATCATATTAAATCAGGTTATGAACTGTAAAAATTGTTCACATATAGTCATTTCTTTATCATTTACATAATAAAAGCATAAAAAAATTGTTCAATTGAGTATGTATCACCAGTTTCATCAACTAATAAAAAAAAAAAAAAAACACAAATGAAATTATGGCTTTCACTATAATTAGTTGTATAATTAGCTTATTACAAAAAGAGATGTTATTTAATTTTGAATATTCTAAATAATATAAGTACTAGTTTTGAAAATGATTTATTAAAATTGTATCGCTCATATAGATTCTTTCTTTAAATAAAGCACAACAATTCCTTTCATTTGCAATCAGTGCATTTTTCTATTGAAAACTCCAAATTTTCAATAAACTCTTAAAAAAATACTTTGAAAGACCACAAAGAATAATTTTCTTAATAACTGGAACAAGTTTCCTTTATTTTCAGTAGCTTGAGAGGGTTTTTATTTATTTAACATTTTAATTTTATCACAAAAAAGATTTTCAAAAGTTGAAGAGAATTAACGTTATACTCAAGCTCATGAAGTTTAGAAAAATATTCTAATTCATGTTTCCAATTGTCCTATGACTTTACAACCAAATATTCCTTAGTTTCTGAGACACTTTTCGTTACTTCAGTTAAAAAAAAAAAAAAATAGGAAGCAATATTTACAATACACATTATTTTCAATCTGGAATAGACAATCCAATTAAATCTTTGTAACCAAAGAAAATTAAAAACTTCTTTTATGTTGCTTCATTTACAAAAACATTAAAATTTGCATTACATATTTATCTACATCCTTACCAATTTTCAATTTGAATTTATAAATTTATTCCTATGTTTTGCAATATCCTTCCATTCACTAGAACGGTTTCACACAAACATATTGACATTTGTTTTTTGCACTAATAAAATAATTTGATGTTGCATCATTGTTGCTACTGCATTGCTCATTTTTATACGCCATCTTTCACATTGCTCATGTTTGATAGTATATACTATAAACATCCTGTACTGTATCAACTGTATGATCATTTAAAACACTGTCATCAGTTTTAAATGTTTTATTATAAAATTAAGTATTTTGTTTGAAGTAGATTTTCCTTTTACTGCCATCATTGACAAATGTCGCCGTTCAAATTTTATAATCACTTCTACTCCCTTCCTTTCAAATGCTCAACTCATTCTCGCCCTACATACAAACTACAAGAAAAAATAAACACAACTCCAATGCTATGCTCTAGGAAATTCTGATTGTCAAAAAAGTAATTGTTACTAAAATGTAAATGAAAAAAAAAAGAATGATTTTAATAATTTTAATGTTTTATACTAAATTAATACAAAATTTTCAAGAGCATAATAAATAGAATATGCTTTTAATTATCTCATGTTTAAATAATACTAAAATAATAGTTAAGATTGTTGCATTAATATCATGCTAAGAATAAAGCTGGCTAATCTGATAGGTATTCATTCTTTGTATTCTTTTCGAAATGAATTATGAAAAATTAGATACTGATCAACATTATGCAAGTCTTCTCTAATCTTGTTAAAAGTTTAGTAAGAACATTTTAATGTCCATAAATAATATTTAATTGATTTGATGAATTATTTCCGATTGTTAAAATACTTTAAGTAATTGTTAGCTAAAAATCAAATAATTTTTCATTAAATTCAAAGTGGTTAATTAACAAATGTAGTAAAAAAAAAGTCTATCGTGCATAAATTGCACACGAGCTAAAAACGTGTTAATGTTCAAAGTTTCCATTTGTGCAATCTGCTGGATGTAGAAGTTAATGACAAGTCAGTTCAGATATGAACATTGTTATTTATCCATAATTCCAATTGAATTAATTTGTAAATTTAAGAATCACAAAGAGAACATTGAATGCTGAAACAAAATTGATAGAACAGTAATTTGTGGGGGAAATAAAGCATTTGCACAGATCAATAATTAATAACATAAAAAAGTTAAATTTTTAATTTTATCGATAAAAATTTTTTACAGTATCAAAAGATCTTATTAATTCAGTGATTCATTATAATATTTGAGTTAAATAAAATTGCTAATGTTGACTATAGGACTTTTATTTTAATAACACATTTTCCATTGTAAAGTTACATTACACAAAATCAAGATTAAAATAACTTTAGAATTAAGATTCCAAATGAGCCATCTTTTATTTGTCATTATATTAAAAACAAAATTGTAAATTTCTTAAATAAAATGTGTTGTAATTTATTAATCAATATTTTCAAAACTATTGTTATTGTTTATTAATGTTTTTAAAAAAAATTAAACATCATGTTATAACGTTTTTCAATTAAAACAGAGTTTAATTTTTTTCAAAAATTTTAATCGAATAATAAAGATTAAAAGAATTATTGACAGATAGATTAGACAAACAGATACAATTATTAACAGATTAAAAGAATAATAAGAATTTATTTCCAAGTTAATAAGTACGATATAACAAAATAATTCATGTTGCACATATTTAAAGAGTTATTTGTATTTTGAATAATAACATTATTAATACAATGAACATAAAAAATTGAAGGAATAAATTATTGCTAGTAGAACAAATAAAGATGTACATAAGATTTTATATTTTAAACATTATTATAAACATTATTATAAACATTTATTTATAATTCAAATATTTCTTAAATAATTAAATATATATAAAAAAAATTAAATAAAACCTATAACAAGTTTATATCATAATGCAAATACAGTCATTGATCACTATAAATCACTTTTCAATGATTTAATAATATAACTACTTTAAAATATATTATATAACATTATTTGTAAATACTTTTGTAGATTTTAAGTACAACATAATTCTTAAATCAATTGAACAATTGTAAAACAGAATAATTAGCTATAAAGTCAATGTTTGAATACAACTGTCATTAATCTCACTTGAAATATGATTTATAAAAACATTTTATATAAAAATTGTTGATTTCTTTGTGAAAAAATATCACCAAAAGCTATCACCAGTAGACAATCAAGATTTAAACACATAATATAATTAAATTATCCAGTATACTGATACATGTTTTATGTATAACAAATAAGGCACTTATTGCAATCCAATCTCAAAATTTGATTTTTGAAGATTTAATTTAAAGACTTTACTTTAAACTACTAGTTATTTTTATAAAATTTTATTGCAAATCAGTCCCCATTCAACATCCATTTATCTTTTAACAATGTAAATACTTATATAAATTTAATATTAAAAAATATTTGAACATATTTATTATGTAAAAGAATAAGACAATAAGACTTAATTTGTGCATTCATAAAGTGGGAACAGGTGAATTCATTTATAATGGAGTTGTACCATTCACAACTGGAGTGTCCACAAATTGAACGCTGCAACTATCACCTCCTCCTCCGCAGGGTGAATCTTCTAGCTCCAGTAGAGTGATTTGATTCATTAAAGGTACTCGGAGGAATAAATTACTTGGAGCATATAAGGTCACTTGTGGTCCAACAATAGGCCAATATCTTCCTAGGTTGAAATTGTTGAGGAACGCAACACCCTAAAATAAAAAGATTGTTTAGAACATTTCTGAGACTTTTTAATCATCATAAAATAACAAATTTCTTTTTCATTCATTTGAATCAAGCAGCACAAATATGCAACATTTCAGTTTTCTTTTAATTTATCTCAACAGATTTTTTTAATCTCTATAAATTAAATTATTTGTATATACTACTATATGCATAAATTGTATGAATTATTTTACATTAATAATAATCCAGTTGTGTTTAAATTAACAAAAATAATCATTCAAATTTATTGGTTTGTGTTTATAATCTCTTTAAAGTATCTTGCTATATTAACTTTACAATCCTTTTAAATAATTCAATGCTAAATATGAAACACAAATAGACTGATTCTGAATTTTTTTAAATTTTTAAATTAAAAAAAGTTTAATCAAAACAACCTTTGATATTAAATTAAAATGAATGAATATAAAGCTTTTCAGAATTAAATATATGTTATGAAAATATTGACATAATTTGCTGAGATAACTTAGAAACTCATGTTAGTCATCACAAAGATAAAGATATTTTCTAACAGAAAGAAATTTTATTAACTATTTATCTTGTTAGTAAACAATTATCTTTTATTTTATCCTTATTACTTTTTTAATTTAAGCAAATTTCACACAAAAAAATACTACAAAATAAAAGTTTAATTAATAAAACAATTTGTAGCAAGAAAATTTTTACACAATAAGAGAATTCATATCACTTCGTGTGTGTATATATATATACACTGAAGTGACAAAAGTCATGGGATACCTCTTAATATCGTGTCGGCCCTCCTTTCGCCCGGCGAAGTGCAGCAACTCGACGTGGCATGGATTCAACAAGTCGTTGGAAGTCTTCTGCAGGAATATTGAGCCATGCTGTCTCGATAGACGTCCATAATTGTGAAAGCGTTGATGGTGCAGGATTTTGGGCACGAACAGACCTCTCGATGATGTCCCATAAATGCTCGATGGGATTCATGTCGGGCTATCTAGGTGGCCAGATCATTCGTTGGAATTGTCCAGAATGTTCTTCAAACCAATCACGAACAGTTGTGGCCCGGTGACATGGCGCATTGTCATCCATAAAAATCCCATCGTTGTTTGGGTCCATGAAGTCCATGAATGGCTGCAAGTGATCTCAAGTAGCTGAACATAAGCATTTCCAGTCAATGTTCGGTCCAGTCGCACCAGAGGACCAAGTCCATGCCATGAAAAAACAGCCCACACCATTACGGAGCCACCACCAGCTTAAACAGTGCCTTGCTGACAGTTTGGGTCCATGGCTTCGTGGGGTCTGCGCCACACTCGAACCCTACCATCAGCTCTTACCAACTGAAATCGTGACTCATCGGACCCACGGTTTTCCATTCATCTAGGGACCAACCGATATGCTCACGTGCCCACGAGAAGTCGCTGCAACCGATGTCGTTCTGTCAGTAAAGGCACTCGAGTCGGTCTTCTGCTGGAATAGCCCAAGAAAGCCAAATTTCTCCGCACAGTTCTAACAGACAAGTCCCTTGTACGTCCCACATTGATTTCTGCGGTTATTTGACGCAGTGTTGCTTGTCTGTTAGAATTTACGACTCTTTGCAGACGTCGCCGGTCTTGGTCGTTAAGTGCAGGCGGTCGACCACTGCGCTGTCCATGGTGGGATGTTATGCCTGAAATTTCATACTCTCGACACAGTGGATCTGGGAATGTTGAATTCCCTAACAATTTCCGAAATGGCATGACCCATGCGTCTAGCTCCAACTAACATTCCGCGTTTAAAGTCTGTTAATTCCCGTCGTGCGGTCATCATGACGTCAAAACCTCTTCACATGAATAACTTGAACAGAAATGAAAGCTCTGAAAGCACTGCGCATTTATACCTGTTCTACGCGATGCTACTGCCATCTGAAAATTTGCATATTGCTGTCCCATGACTTTTGTCACTTCAGTGTATATATTATTGTCGGTACATATTAAAAAAAAAAAAAATTCTTTTGTTTTGTGTTTTTCTCTTAGAAATTAAAAAAAAAGTTATAAAAACACCCATAAAGTAAGTGAAAACAAAATTAAGTATAGTTATGATGATTCTTTCAAAATTAGAAAATAATATAAAATCAAGTGAGTATCTTAATTAAAAAACAAAGTATTCAATTTCAATTTTCTGCATAATTTAATATTATATACAAACAGAAGCAAATTTTACATTAAAAAAGTTTACTCACTTTTGTGCCAGCCATCCAGTCTAAGAAATGAATCTAACAATGTAGTTTCATTGGTAATTTTAAATTTTCCTATGTAGACAGAAGGAGCCGATACCGAATCAGTTTTTTTAATGTTTTGTTTCCACAGTTCTATTTTTTTTACTGAATTAGAATCTAGTAAAACAGGAGTCATAGTCCAATTTACAAGAACTTGAGAGCCTAAAGTGACATTCTGAAATATTCCCTATAAACAAATAGAATAATAATGAAAAAATATTAGTAATTTATAATTTGAAAAGTACATTGATTTCTAAAACAATAACAGATATTTTAGAATCTTAATTAGAAAAAAAGTGGATAATACACATATTCATTCAAGAAATTTAGTACAATAAATATATATAAATAAAAGCTTCTTTAAAATGCACCACAAAAATATTATAATAATACATGACCGTAATTAAAAAATTACATTAGTTGAAAAATCTCACTTATTTCATGACTTAAAAAAAATAACTTAATAAAATAAATTTTGGTCGGGAAGAAATTTAAATCCCATTCTTGACAACAAGATTGTTTTCATAAAAATCAGTGTATTAAATCTAATGTCCTAAATTCTGCATAATATACAAGAAAATTAGCTTACATCTTTAAATATATGCCACATTACATCTTTAAATATAAGCTAAATTACAATTTTGTCACTTTTCAATAATTTTTAAATGCTCTAATGCAAAAAATTATTAAAGAAAATATCAAAAAATAAATGATAATGTTCAAACAACTGTTTAGTTTAAACTTTTTGTAAATTATTGTTTAGTTTAATTGCTCATGTTACATTAATTAACAATGTAATTTAATTTTCAAACCTTTTGCACTAAAAAAAATTTTTTAAAAAAACACATGAACATCAAACAAATATATATAATTTATTTTTCTAAAAAATAGAAAAAAAAATGAAGCGCATTCAAATAATAAAATATACTACAATGTAATTTCTTTCAATTAAAGTTATCTATAACAATGATAATCAACCTATTTAATCTATATAGTTAATAGTTAATAGTTATATATTAATTAACTTCCTACGGTTTTAATTTTCAGTCTACTACATCATTCTGTAGGAGACAAATTTCATAAAATAATGATTGATTATTATAGAAAACTACAAAATGAAAAAAATATCATTTGTATAACTACATTACCTTTCTGTCATTAATGTTATATCCAGAACAAATACGACCTTGATTCTCGACAAGAATTTCAATATTTTGACCCTTTAAAACTCGAATTGGAATACTTTCGGCTTTTTGTTCACGGCTTAAAATACCTTGCAATACCTATATAAAAATAAAGCTTAAGAATAAATGAATAAAATAAAATTGGATTAATTATTAAATTTGAATACAATACACAAGGAGATAAAAAACATTACAAATATTAATATAAATTCAATCAACTGGCATTTGAGAGTATAATGCAAATGCATGGTTAGATAAAGGTTGAACTAAAATGTTATATACAGAATTGAGGCTTATGAAGATATTTTTATGTATTCATCAACTTTAATAATATCCTGCTAATAATTTGTGGATTATGCCTTGTATCAAAAGTGAAGAAAACTGTGAGAATCAGGTGCTAAGTCATGCTGTCAGGAAAGGTAGTACTTAAACAGCTCATATTAAGATATTTAAATTCTCTAGACAGTATGAACAGCTGTTTTATTGTATCATATTTCTTAACTCATTATTGCAAGTCCATGCACACATTCTCGCAATGAATTTGTATAATATTATGTCCTTTTGCATGCAGAAAGCAAATCACCTTTGAATTACATCAGCCATTGTAACTTATTGTCACATGAAGGCTGATGAAAATGAACTGATAATTGAGTGTATATGGCAAAAGAAAGATGGCTGCCATAGACCAAATATAATTTTGACTAATTTTGTCACTTTGGATCTGTAAAAAAAAATCATTCTTTTTTTTTAAATGTACTTGTACTTTTAAATGCTTTTAATCAAAATGTAGTAGCCCTTTTTAGCATCTTGATTGAAGTTCATTGTTTGACTATTTTGTAAAAAGAATATAAGCTTTGGGGATAAAATTTATTTTATGTAAATTTTACTTATCACTTTTAATTTTTATACAGTTGTATATATGATACTCACTATCAAATATAAAGAGAACTACATACAAAAAAAAGCATTGTTTAAAAAAAAAAGAATAAAGTAATGTTAATAATTGAAAAATTATACATATATTTTTAAACTGGCATACAGTTAAAAGTAATTTCATTACTAGATTAAATTCATAATATGCAGAAATTTTTAATATTTTGTAATATTTATTTGTTAAGATAAAATTATTCAAATATTAGTAAGTAATGTATTTATCATACCTTATTGACATAAACATGAGCACGATCAGCAATGCCTTTTACTGTAAGAATTGCTGGATCAGATGTTTGGAATGTAACAGTAGCTTTGTATAAGACAAATCCAAATGGCTGTATTCAATGGAAAAAATTTAGAATATAAATTCAAAAAAAAATATAAGATTCTCTTAAAATACATAACGTTAATTTTTGTTATAAATGAGTTGTACTTTTATTTTTACCATGTAAATATTTCAAATTTTTTGTAAAGAATTTAAAAAGTAGTAAAATCATTGATGAGAGTTTTTAAAAGCAATTCAATCATTCATGATTATTAATAAATATTAAAATTAATCTGAAAATTATTTTTTAATTTCAAAAATGTTAATTTGGTTAACTTTAATTAAAATTCAGATCCAATAAAAGTGATAGAATAATGCATAGATTAAAGACTGATTAAAAAGGACATTTTTTAATTTAATATTTTACTAGTGGAAATACTTACATGTGAAAGATCTTCAAATGAAAGAGGATAAGTTGAAAATACTGAGACATTATTCATTGATACAAAATCCCACAAAGACATTACCTAAAAAATTGTTAATAATATATATTTATTATTAACAATTTTATTATTATATTATATATATATTATTAATGAATATATATTATTAATTATTTGGATACATTTTTCATTGTATACAAATAAATCAATACTGTAACTAAAGAATAGTAACTAAATTACATTTAGTGAAAGAAAAATTATGACATTTCTTTCATTCTCTTAAATATTAATTTTTTAAATAATTTCTTCTTCTATAATATTAAGGTTGATAAATGTTGCTTAAATTGAATCAAATTCAAGCAAAGATACAAAATAATAATAAATGATTTAACTGATGTTATTTATAATAGTATATTATTTTACAATAATACATTCAATATAACTATATTTTTGAAATATTAACAAAAAGAATTTCTTAAATTGATTGTATTTTTTGGTACAATCTATTAATCCACATCAAAATTCCATACTTTGCAGTTTAAATTTAGATTTTTAATTAAAAGATCAATTATTACATCAAATTTTAATGTTTAAAAATACCTACACTATAATAAAAAAAAAAGTTAACTATATTTTGATTACAAATTCCTATTAACTGTCCTATACTGTCAATTACAAAACAACGAGTGTTTACAAAGTTTAAAAATATTTGGTTTCTTTCTCTGATTTTTAATATTACTTTTTCTATGTATATTTTGTATAGCTTCATATAAATAGACAATTTTCTAACATTTCATTATTTTAAAAGTCCTCATCATAATTTAAAGTAGAATTATTTCTTCAATGATAATGACAATAAAATCCGATCTAGATAAACATGGGGGAAATAAAGTTAATTATAAAATAATTCTTCCATAAAAACATAATTTTTTTTTACTGTTATAACTTCAAAAATATATAATTATGAAATGAATTCAACTATAAATATTGACTCACCAAAGAAAAGAATTAGCAATCTAGAAAAACACACATAAATGAAATTTAGGTAAGAGAAATATGAAAATTATACACTCTTTGCATTTTGAAATCCTTAGAAGTTTAGTTTGTCTTCATAAACAATATATAATAAAATTGCAAGAGTAAAGTAAAATAATTAAAGGTTGACAAAAATGAATTAAATAATGATAGAAAATATATACACAAATTATTTAATTTTTTAAAAATATTTATTCAAAACAATTTTATTTTCCTTAAAAAAAATCTTTTTAATATAATTGCTAAGTAAAATTTTTAAAAAAGCCCTTGACACTCAATAATAAGAATTAACATAATTATCAATTTTATCAAATTTAAAATTTTTTTAAAAAAACACTCATGGCACTCAATAATGAGAATTAACATAATTACCAATTTTATCTAAAATTTTGAGAAGCATGTTTAAAATTTTATACAAAATAAACAACAGAAACTAAATTTGAAATGGCAGTAAAAATGAACACTTTTTCTTTGATTAGTTTTCTTTAACTATAGAAAGTACCAAGAAAAATATAGTAGTCATACAAAACAAAAAAAGTGTACACTATACAAACAAATATACTTTAATTATGAGCAGTTTTTAATTTTATTATATTTTGCATAATATTATATGAATTAAATAGTAGATGCAACAATAGTTGTATTTTTATGATATCAAAGTAAAAAAAAAACTTACTTTTTCATAGTTATGGGAGGTAATGCCATTTTGGGTGCAGGTTTCGGTACCACTCCAGTAGGTAAGGGAAAAAAACTAGAAATAAACTCTGAATCTTTAATGTTTCCAAGATTAATATTAAGTTTTTTAAAAAGTGTTTTCAGAAATAATAAAAGGAAACATTTATAGTTTGTTTGCTTAAAATAATTATGATTTGAATTTAAATTTTACGTTGATGATTATTTATAAAAGTTTTTTCAGTATTTATGACCCAATTTTCTCGCACCCTCTGCCCCATTCTCTCATATAATAACAATGTATACAATAATAATGCAATTTGACATTAAAGCTTAATTTATTATTGACAAATTATCAGAATAAGTAAATTTACTGATATTTGGCAATACCGATTCGCTGAATTGACAAGACCAGAATGGTGGTCTCTTGATCGGGTTGTCTTGAGCCTCTCCCCTCTGTTTTACATCCATCATATCAGACATTCGCAGGGCTTCTTGAGAAGTTAAGAACTCAGAATATCAATTTCTAACATTAAACCTTCCTTCAAAAAAATTTTACTCTGCAAGATAAGCCCAATGGAGTCACTAATACTTGTTTTAATTTATTATTGATAAGGTAATTATTATATACATTGTACAGTATTGATACAATCCTATTTTATGTATTATACCAGTATAAATATTTATGTTATGCTACAATGTATTCAATTTTTAGTAAATTAATAATTCTTTTTAATAATATTTTTTTTCAATATGTCCCCCATCCCCCTGCCACATTTAGTGTTACTGTGTCCCATAAGTGGCATGCTCAACAGGTTGAGAATCGCTGTGGATTAAAATACTACTTTAAAATTTCAATTTCTCACAAAAATAAACTGAGAAAAATATATTGAAAATTTTATATAAAATATATTCAAATAAAGCTGCATTTTATTTTATTAAACATGTTTCTAAAATAAAGTTAAAAAATTAATAAATTTACTTTGCCAATTGCTTCCCGCATCGCATAGTACTTAGGAGTGGGATCTCCAGCTTCATTTAATGGAGCATCATAATCATAACTTGTTGGACATGCTTGAAATGTACTTCCCAGATTTGAACCTTAACATATTTTTAAATAAAATATTATAAATTCATAAAATAAAATATTATAAATTCATAAAATAAAATATTTTAAATTCAAAATGAATATTTCCATAAAACTATTTGCTTTTGGACTTATCCATCCAGTAGATCTTCAATTGCTTTGTTTTGTAATACACACACACATTTTGTAATGCATATATATATACAGTGTGCAAAATAATATCGATAAAAGTCCTTAATTTTCCCAACCATTGGTTGTAGACATATAATTCCAATAACAAAAATGTTTCAAATGAAATTAGAATTCATGATTTGGCGTTTTTATATTAAAAAAAAATTCAATATTATTGAAAAGCAAAATCTAACTTTTTATCCAAAAGATGTTTAATATAATTTCAGAAAATGTTTCACCTTTGGGTGGTAAAAATTGACAGATATTAATGTCGAAAGGAAAACATACCATTTGTGGAGTTTCTGATGGGTATAAATTAACACTAAAAATCTCTTTTTCACTATCCTGAATTAGAAAAATGTCAATCTCTGTTTTTTCATCAATTAACAAAAGAAACTTTAAATAAAAATGTAAAAAGTAAAATTTACGAACAGATAAAAAAATTAATTTGGTACAGTTAGGGGTCCATTTCTGGATTCAGTTTAAAAATTTAAGTAAAATAAATTTAAAAAAATATTTGGAAAAGGTTTGGTTTGTCATTCTTCATCTTTTGCACACTTTGGGCTAATTAGACTGGGACCTGCAGTTTAACAAACAATTAACTGGATTTCAAACTGGAATCAGGACCGTAAACTGGATTAATTGGATTCCAAACCATTAACAAACGTCTATGCCACCGGCAGGATTCGAACCTGAAGCAGCTCTACTACGGAACCCCTTTTCGTCGTTAAAGGGGCATTTTAACCCGATTTCCATCTTCTATAATTAATTTTATAAAAGACCCTTTAATGGAGACAGAAAATTTCCAAACTTTGACATTAAATATTTCATGTCCATAAACATTAAATTTTTGTCACACAAAAAATGAAACTTTTTATGTTACATTTTTAGGATGAATGCAAAGCTATAATAAACTATTGGTATTGGGGGCTATATAAAAGTTAAATTTTGTACTTTCAACAATATTATGCATTTTTTTAATATAAAAATGAAACTTAACCTCATTTGAAAATTTTTGTAACTAGTATTATATGTATATGACCCACGGTCATAGAAATAAAGACCAGTATCCATATTACTTGCCACTCTTTATGTATTACAAATAAATCTAATAAAATTGAAGTATTTATGAATTTGGAAAATTCATAATTTTAAAAATTTAGTAATTAATGCATAACATTTAAACAGACCACTAACTTATATCTAATAATTCAAAAAATTTAATTAAGAATAAAAAAAATGCAAAGTTAAAAAAATAATAAATAAATAAATAAAACAGTATCACAAATTTCATGGAAAAATGAAATATTTAAATATTTATTAAAAATAAAAACCTTAATGAAATTAAAATTCTGACAATTAATATAATTCATGAAAAAAAATCTCAATAAAATGATTATATGAACAAATGTTAAATTATCATAATTTTAAGGTTGTTAAAAACAGTAATTACACATAAATATGAAATGTAATAAATTTAAATTAGTGCATAATCACCCAGTATTTCTTCTTTATCTGTGCTGTCTATTTAAAAATAATTGAACTAAATACCATGCAATTTTTACAAATTAGAAAATATATTTAAGTAGTAAAAAGTAAATCAAATAGTATTTTTCTTAAAAATACATTTTATACATACACATATGAAAAACAAAGTTAAATTTATATCATAGATATAACTATTCTATTTTAATGGTTAAATAAACTAGCACTAATATTAAAAGGCTTAAGTTGTTTATTCTTACCAGCAGTAAAACCAAAAGATGTACCCCCATGGAACATGTAACTGAAAAATAAAATAATTTTAGTGTAATTTAAACATTTTTAAAATTAAAACAACATGAAAATCAATATTTAAAATACAAGGTTTGACGCCCAATCCCATTCTCTACCACTAGGTTTATGTCAAGGAATTGATCTTATGATTGAGCCAAACTCTAGAAGATCTGAAACAGCTCACTCTTTGACGAACAGTTACATCAACACTCCAAGATGTCCATGAACCACATTTAATCAATTATGCATTGCCAACAATTGGGAACATTTTGAGCAATATTTCAGTAGATTTATCCACTTATGTATTTTTCTGCATATTTTGAAACTTGCACATGCGACTTAATGATGTTTATAAAATGTATATGTTTCTTTTGATTTACAAATTAATTAATTATCATCAGTTATGATAATACTTTGAATTTTTATTTTCAGGGTATTGATCTACATTATTTGACAATGGTCTACAACTTTCCATTGTGTGTAACTTACTTCAATTTGGAGTTAGATTTTCAAACTCGAGTTTTACCGAGTCCGAGGTATTCATTTACCAGGAAATTATGACAGTATTCAGTATGTGGAACATGTCCACTTTACTATATAATCACATATTGTTTATAATCCTATCTATGGTTCTGAGTGTCATTTTTAGGGCAAAAATGGGTGTTACACCATGATATCAGTTCTCGAATTGAATCAATTTTATAACCATTCTTTCAATGAAGATCGAAAAATCTGATATTTTTAAATTAAATACCCTTGCAAGTTTTGTCACATAGAAGCAAAGTTACGTTTGTTAAGAAGAAAATTTTTAGTAAATGTAACTATAGCAAATGGGGGACAATATAAAAAGTTAGATATTTTACTTTCAGTGTATTGATTTTTTTAAAGATAAAAATACCATAACATGAATGTTTAACTCATTTAAAACATTTGTGTAACTAAAATGATATATTTATGACCAAATGTTGCAAAACGAAAGCTGGTACAGATTTTAGTTTTCGTCACTTCCCTCTCTCTCTATATATAATTTGTTTATAAATAATAATTCAGCTAAACTACATAAATAATGCAGGTTTAGATCTGAACACAATCCTATATGCAAGTTAGAGATAACATGTTTTTTTTTATTATTGTTATTCATAAGTTAAAGAAGATGTCAATTTTTGTTGTTATATTCCTGTTGTCTTCTTTTTTTAACTTTATATTATCTTTTTCTTAGCTTAGAATTTGCTCACATGGATGTCTTGATATTTTTATTTACAAAGAAGTCAAAGATTGCATGGAAATTTGAATTTCTCAAAACATTGAAAATGTACTTGTATTCAGTATCTTGCAACAATTTATATTTTTATTTCATTCATATTTAAAATGTCCAAAAGATAAGGGAAAAAATCCCATAAAAAATTATTGAAAAAGAAATTTAAAATCTTTAGAACTAATTTAAATTTGGTCCACATAATTAAGATAATTAAATTAAAGGATTTTGTATATATATATATATATATATGCAAAGAAATATACCATTTTATATCAGAATGGGAAAAAAAAAGAAGCCTTTTATCCAAGTATTTTAAAAATGTTCATATTAATGAAAATAATTGTGTATGGGTTAAATAAATATATTTTTGTAAGTGAAGGTAAATCAGTACTTTGTATTTGATTATATGATGATAAATAATTTTTGTGCAGTAATAGATATGCATATAACATGGACATAAAGATAATCATATATATTAAAATTTAAATATTAATTTTTAAGAATTAAGAGAATCGATGAAATTTAATTTTTGTAAAACTCTCACAAGTTTGTTGTGTTTTTAATTTAAACATATCTGAAGCTCAAATAAAAAATATTATAGTTATCAAAAATAATTTTAATGAAAAATTAATACCCATTAAACTAACCCTAAAAATTCTTTGGTTGTATAGATATAGACAATAGAAGGAACTTTAAATTCAATACCTAGTTGCAAACAAATTATATACAATCAATGGTGAATGCATAAAATTAATTACAAAAGAATTTTGAAAAGCAATGTTATTTTCTCTTACACATTCACAGAAGCATTTGCCTCAAGCATATCAGTCAGTGTTTTCACAATTGAATCAGAACTAACTTTTGCATGTGGTTGACCCCAGTGATCCAACCAACCAGGATAAAATTCAGAATTAACCAGAGGGCCAGAAGCTTGGGTCCATCTTAACATCTCAAAATTATATGTAACATTTGCTCCTAGAATATATTTTTTTCAAATTATGTTATTTGCTAATCAGTATACCGTACCTTTAACAGAAATTTTGATAGACTCTTCTGGTACATGAATAATTATATTTTTAAGAGAATATATCACTTTCAATATCTAGGCACTACTATTTTTTTAATCATATTACTAAGTTGAAATCAATACAGCAATTCAAGTAAAATTAATGCTGTTTTAGCTTGAAAACAGTTAGCAGTTTAAAATTAAATTCATAACAATAAATGATTAACCTCTATAATACTTTATTAGACTTTATTATTTTACATTGTAAAGAAAGCTGTTCTTAAAAAATAACACAATGTCTTAATAAAAAATGCATCACATTTTTTGGTGCAATAAAAGAAAATATTGAGAAGATTTTTTGAGTTACTCAATAGACATAAGAAACCAAATCTAATGAAAACCAATATTATTATATGGTTTGTATACATAATTAGATATTGATTTATATGACATAGATCTCACCCAAAAAATATTAATATTTCTAAAGTTTCAAAAGAACAAACACACAACATAGGAAAAGGTTTTTATAAAATTTTTGAGAGTTTTACTAATTTCTTTTGAGTTTCTCTGATTTTCTGGACAACTTATTTCAAATCTTGTCATTCTATATTTGTATAAATACTTGTGTACTTTTTAATCTGCAAATGCAATTTTAGTTATTCGTCATTTTGATATTTATGTATATCTAATGATTATCAGTTTCATTATTCAAGCTTATGAACACTTCGGCCTTTTACAATTTCTTTTCATTTCTTGAGGGGTCTGAATGGAGGCACTTCGGGGGGGTTTTGTATTCCAAATTTTATGATAGTTTTGTTACACAATATGATTGTGTTTCTAGCACGATATTTTAGATGTAGCAAATACTGTTGCAAAATGGTTGTTCAGTTCTTTTTTTATTTTTGTATTAGCTATTTCTTTATATATGTATATAATGTTTAATTTTATTATTTTGAAACATGCAATATACATGTTAAATTAATTTTTTTTTTAAATTTAAATTTATAATCAACCTGTAATTATAAATTAAAACTAAATATTAGTCTTTTTTTATATACATTTTGAATTATTTCATAATAATGTTCAAAAAATGTATTCAGTATTTTAATTAAAAAAATTTATATTTCAATATAATATAAATTTAAGTAAAAAAAAAATTCATTATTCATTATTTAGGTAGAGATAATGTTCAAAAGAAAACTTTAATTACTGAAATGAAAGTTATCTAACATCATTCTTGTTATTTGTATTAAAATTGATTAATAGCAATTCTATAAAATAGTTATAATAACTTCATTAAAAAATTGGCATCTGAATTACTACATAGGAATAAAAAATTATTTCTCATGCAAATGAAATCTATATCAAATTTTGAAGAGAATCAAAGATAAAAGTAGAGATAGAGGTAATCATAGAGATAAAGGTAAAATACCTGTTCCAAAGTCAACAGTTGAGAGAACTTCATCTGTTTTTCCACAAGAAAGAAGACTACTACCCGATCCATCAGTAGTAAATAAAACAACTTTGGTCTTCAGAGTTTTTTTGACAAGCTCTCGTAAATGAGATTTATATTGGGCATCACAGCCAATACTACCATATTCATTCTCAATCTTTAAAAAAATGCATGTGTAAAAAAATCTTTTTCACACAATATACTTAACAGTATCTATCAACATACTAAATATTGAATTCTCAAAATATTTTTATAATATACAATATTCTTAAATTGTAAATATATAACGAAAAAAATAATATTTTTAAATAATACTACATCTGTAAAATGGAAATATTTTAGCCATAAGTATTTTAATGATACATAGTAATATAACACATTTGTTGAACTATTATATTGATTACATATTCAGTTTCATATTATTTAATAATTAAAAAATAAATACAAATAAAAATTTAAATTCATTAAAAAATACAAAACAAAAATTGCAGAACAGGAATGGTGAATCTTTTCAATAAATATAATTTTTAGCATTAAACAATCATATGAGTATATTTTTATTTATTTTGAAAATACTTTAAGTCAGTAGTAAAGAACATACTCACATAAAACCATTTACAAATGATAAAAAAAGATATTAAATAGTCACACTATTGTAAATCATTTTAAAAAATATTTTTTAATGAAATAAGAAATTAATACTAAATAGCAACAATGAAATTTTAAAAACACAATGGTTATTTATCAAGATAAGAAAAAAGCGAAAGTTAACTTTGTGTAGTGAGTGTACACAATTAAATTGAAACAAAAAACTACTCCATCACTTGATCTAACATTCAGAATTGAATGAAATGTGGTAGAAACCAATGAAGACACAAAAAAGAAGGAGAATTGTGGGGAAAAATCCTAAGTCACTAATAAAGAAAAATATGGAGCTTCTCAATGCTTAAAAATTCATGATGGTCATAAAAATAAATTACTGTGATGGAGCTGAAATGACATTTTATTTATTCGTGAGGATTTTGAATTTTTGTAATCAACGTATCCACCATTCTCGTGAATCAGGAATAGCATTTTATGTATCATGGTACCTGAATTCTAAGATCTATCTACGTGAGGTTCTCAACTTTGAAATTCATAACCCTGAAGATGAATTTAGCTAGCATTAGCAACTACATGAACTAGCATTTTTTTAACGTGTTATATTCAGATTATGGATAATGCTTAATAAATTTCAAAATCTTCAACAAAAGTAATGAAGCATTAACTGTTAAATAAATAAGTTATTTAGTAACTGTTTTATGAAGTAATTGTTAAGAGAAATTATATTTCTGAAAATTACCTGCAGAGTAATTATTGGACCTCCATTATTGTACAAAAATGGCTCAATAATAGGAAGTAATACTTTATACCATCTATCAACATATTTAATGTAAGCTGAAAAAATTTAACATATTTAAAAAAAAAAAATATTCTCCACTAATAAATAATATATGAAATAATAACTAAATAAGAATGTATATTATTTTCTGATAAAATAATTTTATTTGAACAAAAACATTGGAAAGGAAAATCACAAATTAATACCGAGTAAGTCACATTAACCATTAAATAAAATTTTTCATTTATATTTTTCTAAATACAAATAACCCATTAACAAGCACCAGTTATATATTTATTCAAAGAATCTTCCTCCACATGAAATTTAAAACTTTTATAATTTTTTTTTTTTTTACAAGGAGGGAATCAAATTATATCAAATTTGAAAACAGAAACAAATTGATGCCTTCAAAATAAATTATATATAATAGTATATTAAAAAAGACTTATGTTTTTTTCATACTTAATAACATTCTCTAACAAAAGTTTATGAATATAACTGTTATTTGTAGAAATATTTTCTAAATACACATTAAAATTTCATTTAAAAATCACAAAAATTGCATTTATTTTAGTAACTGAAAATAAATAAATGAATATTAGTAAAAGATATAGATAAATGCTAACATCAACTCACTATAAAATAGTAATAATTAAAGCTTACTTGGATCATATGATCGCAACTTTATATTAGAATTGTTTCTCATCAGCCAGTAAGGAAGACCACCCTGAAAATAAATTATGTACCTAATATTATCATATACATATATTAAAAATTACAGGTTTAATTAACACATATTTCTTTTACTTCATTAGGAAATGAGTATCAAGCTTGTTTGAAATAAAGAAAACAACATCATGATTAATGAAACGAAAATATAAAGTACCTACACAAAGAACAAATCAGAAAAAGAAATTCATGAAACAATAGAAATTTTTATACCTAAAATATTAATATATACTGTATTGTACTATATAAAAAATATTAATCAAATACTGCAGTTCAATACATTACATGCATTTTACAAAGTAAGCATATGAAAGTGATGATTATTTATATATATTATGTTGGTTTATGATACAAGGGCTAGATTTGGTCAAGCTGTTCAAAACAGATTGCTCACTTAAAAACTAGTATTATAAAATGAAGTATTTCACATAAATAAAATAACAATTGCTGACCGACTACAAAATAACACTATGAGGACCAATTTTTTAATCTAAAAGTATAATATCAATATTTAAAACAAATAAAAATTAATTGTCATGAGGAGTGTCTCAGTAAGTACATCTGTATGCATTTTACGAAAAAAAAAATTATTGGTTTTATAAACTGTTAGTAGATAAATTAGTGGATAATTAGTAGATTATCTACTAAAAAAATTAGTAGATAAATATAAAGTCTTAAATTAATAGAAAAAAGGAAAGAGAGGAAAATAAAATTAAATAAATGAAAAAAAAAATTATCAATTGTAAAATAAAAATTAAAAAAAAAAATTACAAGCAGAATT
This sequence comes from Caerostris extrusa, assembly GCA_021605095.1. Taxonomy (NCBI): domain Eukaryota; kingdom Metazoa; phylum Arthropoda; class Arachnida; order Araneae; family Araneidae; genus Caerostris; species Caerostris extrusa. Next base: position 32,622 of record BPLR01003867.1, read on the forward strand.
TTAATATACTACATTATTTTATAAACAGTTCAAAATTTAAATTAAAATGTTTGCATCTAACCATATCTCGCTCAGCATCAATGAAAGGCCCAGTTCGTAAAATTACAACCAATCCCAAATCATCCGCTGTTTTTAAAAATTTTGGCAAGTTATAATCACCATCAAAATTATATACACCTGGTTCAGGTTCATGATGGTTCCATTCAACATATCTAATTAAAAAAGAAACAATAAATAAAAAATTTAACTATAAACAAATCAGCAATCAAAATAAATCAATACAGTGAAAAAGTAACATAATATCAAAAAGAATCATAGTTGGAAAATCTGAATTAGTAAATTGTTGAAATTGAATACAATTTTTTAAGAGCCCCTCAGTTACTCTATTGTGAATATAATCCACGATATAATTACAATTTAGTAGTAACAATTTATTTGTAGAAAAAAGTTGTATTTATTTATATTTTACTCTGTAAAACTACAGTATATAAATACTTACGTTTGTATAGCATTTAGACCTGCCATTTTCATTTTATATAATCTGTCATACCAAAATACAGAAGGTACACGAAAATAGTGAATTGAGCCAGACATATATCGAAATGGTTTTCCATCTTTAAGAAAAGTGTTATTTTCATAGTCAACAGTGAAAGACCTTGAAAAAACCTATTAAATAAAGAAAACTATTAAAATACCATGGGATAACAAAAATGAAAAATAAAACTTTCATGAAATAAATTAATAATATTCTCTAATATTTTGATATCAATCATGCAAACTATATCTTACTGTAAAAAAGGTAATAAATAAGAAACTTAAAGAAAGTAATTATTATTATTATTAAATATTAGGTAGCAAAAACACATATATTACAACATAGAACATATTAAAAACAAAATCATAATTTTTTTTTTTTATTATTTATGGGAGGTGAGGAATTCAATGTTGCAATTCACAAAAATAAGAAATAATTTTTAAAATGATACACAGTTTAAAAAACTGAAAAAATTATAATGTTTAATAGTAACAGATTAAAATAAATTAAAAGTTTAAAATTTTGTCTACATACAAGACTGTAACAATTAACAAATAATGGATTTACAATTTTAAATTATTTTACTGTCAATAGTGTTGAATCATTACATTAAAATATTATGAATAAATGAAAATATAATATATATATATAAGTTTAATTTTGTATAAGTTGATCTTTAATTAAAAGAATTTTAAAATATCAACATAAGATAATAAAAAGTTGCTTAAATATTCTATAAGAAAAACATCGATATTTTGATAATTTTCAGCAAAATACATTGTATTTAAATTATTTAGTTGTTATCATTATACTAACCACTGTCACACAAAATAAACAGAATATTGATAATATAGGTAAATTCATAATTCTGTTATTTATATGCCAGAAAAATCATCTGACAACTGCAGGTAGAATAAGTCAAAACGTGCTTAGACAACTGACGAACACTTAATATCACAGATACACCCTCTTATTTTATCTTATAGAAACAGCAGCATTGTTTAGCAATTCAAATAGCTACAAATACCGAAACTAACATGGATTTGAAGTTGCCAAAGATTATTTGCAAAATTTTTACGGAAAAAAAACCAAGTAATATAAAAAAAAAAAAAAAAAAATTTAAATTAATTCCTACTTTTTTGCTATATTGCAGAAAGTCCTTTATAAATAATTTTCATTCATTTTTTTAAGTTTATCTGGAGCCATCTATTGGTAGATACATGCAACATAAATCTAAAAAAAAAAAACTAAAATTAATTTATAAAATTTAATGGAAACTAAAACTTTAACTGCAACTTTAATAATAATTTAAACTGGAGTGGATAAATAAAAAGTATTTTATTAACGATTGAAAATTTGAACTAGATATATATAGGGAGAGTGTGAGATAATAGAAGGAATTGAAAAAAAATGTAATTGGATGGGCCGATATACAGGTTACCCGTAAGATTTAGAATTTAATGTAAGAACAAAAAACATAACAGCAATCTTAAAAATGGAAAACTATTGAATTCCAAACGATTTTCCTTTCATTGAAAGTGATCAAGGAAAAAAAAAATCCTACTCCTCAAAAAATATTAGCCGATTAGATTATAGATTATTTTTACAAATATTGTTATCACATCAAAATTATTAAATTGCACCCTATTATACAATTGATTTCCCAGAGTAAAAGAAACATAGTTCACTCTCAAAGATTTTAATTAAAATTTTTTAATATTATAGCTCCCAAAAACAGTAGCACACCGAGGCAAATTCCTGAACCCATTGCCATATCAAATTGTAAAATTTAGCAGCTATGTCAGGAGAGATAGAATAAGTTCCACTAGCAAAAGAGCATACGGATTTACTTGTATCAGTCAAAAAATAGCTTTGTTCATCATCCTAAACCTAGCATCAGTATGGCACTTTAAAAAAAAGAAAAAAAGGCATTGACATTGAAAATAATTGGAAATTGAAAAGGCTTTGAAAATACAATAATCGAAATTAAATTTAATGATCCGTTTATTAATTTCATCTTCACTTTTGTTATTCCACGATCTTATTCTACGGCAGATCTTAAACTCATAGACTCAAACCCTAACGGCTAACAGGAGATTTCAATGAGGCACACACGACTTGGAATAGCTCTTCAATACTCAATGCTTACATAAATTTATCAAAGAACGTAAAGGCATTAAAAATCTTACTTCCTCAGAATTACAAAAGCATCGTTCCATTTTAAATTTTTGCATAACGAACATAAACTTGAACAGAATCTTGACTATGAGAAATACCACTTTAATACTTTACTTCATAAATTTAATAATTCCGATAACCCGCTTATAATTAATCTCGGCTGTCACCATGCTATATCATCAGCATCACCAATTCTCAAGAAAGAAATCGCTACCACAAAGGGCAAGTTTCTCTTTCTACTTCGTTGCTTTCTCATGCACTGTATATATCTCCTCATCTGATGTTTTTCCCTGATAGAGGCTTGCGGCTATCTTGTAGCCAAGGAGCTTCGTTAAATACAAATTTGTTGTATAATAATTCTCCAAAATTATGACTACCGCGAATCCCAAGCGAAATTACGCATTTTAAATCAAAAATTCATAAGCATTCTTTCTCGAGAGTAGTGGCAACAAGTAACTGGCGTACCGCTTATGGAATATCATTGAGGTCCCCTTAACCACCTAATCAGGATTAATGTTTAGAATTAGAATTCACGCTACGAATTCACGAGGTTGCATAAAATTTAAAAAAAAAAAATTTAAAAATAAAATTGATTAAAATAGAAGAAGCCAAAAAGAACTTCTCCGGTAGAATTGAGGGACCAGAAAATAAAAGAAAAAGATTTTTAAAAAATTAAAAATCGCTACATTTAGGGGCCAGTTGAGCTGCCTGAAAAATACAATTAAAGTTAAAAAGAAAAAAAAAAAGTAGTTAAGATGATTAAATACTATACTTAACAAAAGTGTAATTCAGGGGAAAGTGGGTGCACAGAAAAGTGGAGGTAAATAAGAGCTAGCTAAACTTCCCTGTTATTGTGGCTATCTTTACATTTGTTTATAAGTAGGACAAGGAAACTCGCTCCAAACTCTTTTGAAAAGGCCCTTGAATACTTACAGTTTTTCAACAGAACTGTTGCACTTCAACAGTCTGTTGTAGACATTTTCTATTCTGCCGAGCGAATTAAAAAGTCTAGGAGAATTCCTACAATTCTGGTTCGCCCTGTGGCAAATCTTAGTGAGTCTCTCAAAAAGTTTGATGAACATTTCAAGGAATCGTATTGTGCTTGCTGAGAAAATGCTCAAGATGTTCCCAAAAGATGCTGATCATCACAAGGATATTACGAGATATCAAAGAAAATAACGTTGAATTCTTCATTATTACCCCCAAGTCAGGGGAGAGATCCATTAAAGCAGTTCTTAAAGGCCTACCTATTAAAACTGACATTGAAAGAATTCAACTAACTCTAACTGTTAAGGGTTTAATAACATTAAGATTACATAGCGTCACAAAACGAATACGAAATAGCCATTACTATCTGGTAACTTGTTCTGCCACGCTGTGATGCAAATAATGAAGTCTTTAATGAAGTTAGATTCTCTACCTTAGTGCCAAATAGAAGATAGTCAACAAGAGTAGCAATACCTTAAGGAATGCACCAAATATTCCAAATCTGAAAAAAATTAATCAATCAACGTGCATTAACTGCGGCGCTAACGGTTATCTAGCTGTCTGGCGGGGATGACCAAGATTCCCTAAGCCTCGTTCTAACACTGCTCAGACCATCAATTTATGTAAACATATCAATCCTATCATTATTCCCGGCAAGTCACTCCAAATGTCAGCTTTGCTGCGATCCTCCAAGCCATAACAATCAATCAGTAATATTTCTTCATAAATTATGTTTATGTTGAAGGAGTTTGTCTCCGTTTTTACTATTACTAATAGCTGTATATTCTCATTGTCCAGTAAATTTTAAAATATGCAAAACCCTGCTGATAAATTACAAATCTTTATTCAATGTTTATCTCAAAATACTCCTACGACTGAATGATAGTTATGCTGTTTACAGGTCTTCGTATATGCTATTGGAAATCATGTAATATCATATCTAAACTCAACGAATTCTCTTACTTTCTGTATAAACACCAACCCCATATCGTACTCTTGCAAAAACACAACTCAAATTATTTACTATATTTTTTATCCTTGATTACATCGTTCCTTATAACAATGGCTCTCAAGATCCTCGTCCATACTGCAGCTCTTGTTCACAATTCTTTAAAGCACGATATTAACTTATTCTAATTACTCCTCTTAATGCCTTTCAATACACGCTTATAAATATTAACCACTCACAATTGGCTACATCTAGATCCCAAATTACATTGGTAAAAATAACTCATAATATTAAAATTCTTTTGTCTACTAATATTTTATGTGGTGACTTCAACTCATCACATTTCTTGGAGTTGTACTAGAAAAATAGTACAGAAATTTTTGCAAATCATTTTGATCTTGATTCTTGTCCTACAGCTCTATTCGTTATGGACAAAGTTCTACCTTCACTATTGACCATGTCTTAACAAATAATTTTCAATGTTATTTTGAAATTAATTCTATTCTGATCATAATCTGGTAATTGTTAAATTTAATATCCTCTTTCACTCTATCTAAATTAACGTGTGACGTTTTTTCCGTCGAACATGTACTGGTCCAATGCCCAAGATTCAAAAGAATCCGACTCAGTCTTCGGTTGTGAGCATTTATCAGATTTACTGGGAGACACTCACCATGCAAATTTTTTTTTTTTTTTTTTTTATGCTTTTTATTTGAATTTTGTTTGTTGCACAAATTTATCCTGTTTTTGTCAGTGCATTTTACTTGCTTTTTAATCGACAATTTACAGCAGCATATACCGGGATTACATACAGCATACATACCCGAAATCTGTAGCACCGAGCGCTATTCACTCACACATCACTCCTCCCCAAGTTCTATCGTTCCTGTTATTTTTTTAATACTTCTAGCCCGTTGATTCTTACATTACTGTGTGGAGAAACGAAAAGTTTGCTTAGAAAGTTTGATATTAAAAATTATTCAGATTGTAGTCTGCTATCTAAATGAATCACTTTACATCGCATAATTTAGATAAATCACCAATGTTTTTCAGTAAAAATTCATAATTTTTACTGAAATATAGATATATATAATTTATTCATAAATTATATATTTATTTCATTTATTCATAAATTATATATTTATTTCATTTATTCATAAATTATATATTTATTTCATTTATTCATAAATTATATATTTATTCATTTTCATAAATTATATATTTATTTTAAAAATATATATATAATTTATGAAAATAAAACTTTTTAATATTTTTTATAGCTTTTATTAAACATACCTCTAGTAAAATTGCTTTTAAATAATATGCTCTATATTTCTTAACTTGTATATGCAGATGGCTGGAAATATTATAATGATTTTTGTAAATTACTGAATTCAATTGAAACGGAAATAAGAGCTTTTGTAAACCACTTTTCCGCATTGTTGATTTTTGTTAGAAAATAATGAAAGAAACATATTGCAATTTAGTAGCGGAAATGAAAAGCATTGTTTTTACTGTAGACTTGTTCATTGGTATTTGTTTAATTGAGGAATCTAATTTGATGCAATCCTTTCTGTTTGGAAGGTGACGAAATTATTTTAGCATTGCATCCGTGCAAATAGATTTTAAGTGTTCTGTCCCCTTCGCGCACTTGCGATAATTAAGTAGGTTATTTGCGAGCAACGACTGAACTTCATACCGAGTTCTATATTTCCTTTTCTTATTTGCTGATTTGTCATGTTGCGAAGCAACTTGGCTGCGCAAGCAGCCGCTAGCTCCTATTTTGTTTCTGTACAAAGACGATGAAAAAATGCTTTGCGAGAAAAGAACGGTGAAGACTATTAGGAAGTTTTTTTCTTATTTTAAAATTAGAAAAACTCTTATGAATGGACAAAGAATTTTTGTCAGCGATATTGAAAGAAACACATCTGTTGCAAGAAGGAGATTTTGTTTGGTTTGTCTCTCAGTGGTCATTTTGTACACTATCTAGGATAATTAGACAGGGACCTACAGTTTAACGTGGATTACGAACCACTGACAAACATCCATGCCAACTCCATGTTTCGAACCTGAAACACCAAAGGCAAGAGTGTTAGCCAATTGGCCATCAGGCCGCACAAAACATTAAACAAGATGAAGGAAGATTCCGATTTCGTGTCGAATTGATTTATCATGATATGAAATACGTGGTCAAGTTGGCAGTACCTAAAAAGTGCCTGGAAGTAAATCACCTGATAGAACTGGCCACTAATAAGTATTTTGCTAAATACTAGATGTACCCGAAAATACCTTAAATTTTTTTTCAACTTTTAATTTTTAAAAGAAGTGCATCAATTTATGCCTTTTAAAATCTCTTTAAATTGATATGTGTGGCAACTATTGAGTCACCTAATGCTTCTTAACGAGAAGTAAAAAACACTTTTTAATATCGGAACAACTTAATCACCAATAAAAATGCTGCCAATGCACATTATGCCTCAGTCTACGGATATCGGTTATAAATATCACTTTATTAAAATAATTCATCTTAACTGTTAGTTAGAAGTTTTTTTTTTTTCCAAAGCAAACTGAATGCAGCTTGAATCTTCAAAGGGGTTGCTTATGTTTCTGAGCTCCGTCATTTCAATGCTTGAAATCATTAACTAAACAAATTTTATAACAAAAAATAATTTATGCTGGGTTCAAATTTTGTGCGGGAATTTCAGTGCTGGTTCCTTGTAGCATTGCTATTTGAGACCAACTTCCAGAAGAGCTGCATGTCATGAATACACACCCTCTCGTCATCATCTCATGGTAAGCAATGCCGTCTGCCTATTGGCAGATTTCCAGACAGAAGATCTTTTCTTTTTCAATTCCTTCTATTAGCTCACACTCTCCCTATATATATCTTGTTCAAGTTTTCAATCGTTCATAAAATACTTTTTTTATTCATCCACTCAAGTTCAAATACATTTATTTTGAACTTGTAGTGGATGACACTTGATGTTAATACATTTTTTTCAAATATTAATTCATTAATTAAATTCAATTTATTTTTTTTTAGATTTAAGTTGCGTGTATTTAATAATAGATGGCGCCAGGTGTAAGAGAAAAATTTCAATTTTATTTGGAAAGGAATAATCTGCAATAGAGTAAAAAAAAAAAGTAGGAATTGACTTAAAAAATTTTTTTTTATATATTGCTTGTTACGGGATAGGATTGTCAGTCCTATACCCGAGGTTTCTACAGTCATATGAGACAATCTACAGTTTAAAGTGGATTCCAAACCCTTATCAACATCCATGGCATCGACGAGACTTACCTTCAACCTGTGGCCCCGAGTGCTATTCACTCGCCCATCAGGCCCAGTGCACATCCCCTACTCTTGTCGAAATATACGTGTTTATACGCAACGATTAGTTGGGCATTGTCAAATTAAAGTGAGCGTTGAATATGAAGCTCTACGTTTTGAGTAATATATATATATATATAATTTCAATGTATCTTATTAGAAATATAATGCCGCTTTAGCTCGCTATAAAGTCATGTAATTAAAAATTTATTACTTTGCTTTAGCGAGTAGTAAATAATGGCATTCTTATTCAAATTAATATGATACCGAATCAAAATAATTAGTCAATCTCAATGATATTTCGACTATTAACTCTCTAGATCTCTATTTAATTCTTTAATTTTAATTTTAAATAAGTATAGTATTCAAAATTTTTGTAAGAGGAATCTTTCATTTATCTATGTAAAACTAAGCAAAATTTTTACTTTGAAATATTTTTCATTTTTTTTTCCCATTAATGTTTGTTTTTTTCTTATTTTTCTATTTAGGGGCATTTTACTCATAATATTAAAATGCAAATGTCAATATCCCTATTCAGTTTACTTTGTATTGTCAATGATATTTGATTGTACTTTTTCAAAAATGTATAAAATGTTTTTGGATATCTTTTTTTGTTTAAATACGTATTAAAATGATTTATTATCCTTTCGTAAATATTTATTTTACCGAATATTGAGCACTAATGTCTATTTTGGTACTGGATATACATTTTGCTGGATGTGCATTTTGTTGTACAATTACGGTTAATGCACTTGTTTGTGATATTTCAGTAATAAACACAATATAAGGTAAATTATAAGATCAAAATCTTGTTTTGTGACACTTTTATTTAAGTCATGTGTTATTAAAAATGTAGACAGCAACAGATTTTTATTTTTCATCTATCAGTAATTTCAGCCATAAACACAGAAGATAAGAAATGACGAAAGATGAAAAGAGATGGATTCTAATCAAAAAGATAAGAGCCAATATTAGAAAATGATTGAAGATTCTAATTTTAAAAAAGTAAAGAAACGATTTTTGATATGTGACTCAGGAAAAAAAGCAAACTGAGATAACAAGTTAAATACAAGCGATGCTATGAACAGCTGATATTCTATTAAAAAGAAGTATTGATGATATTGCTATTTGATTGCTCAGCGAGTACTATATTGATGAATATTTTGTTCCTGGGGAAATTTCATGAGTTTGATTGTAAAGAATCTTATTGTTGCAAATGTTTTATTATTCAATGTTATATACAATACATATTTTTAAGCATATCTTTGAATGTAACAATTGCAGTAATATGTTTTCATCATTACTTCGGGCTAAATAAGATAAAAATTAAGCCAAGGAATTTCACATTTTATCTAATATTCATAATTTTTTTCTTTACTTTTAAAACAAATTTCTAACGGTTATGTTTTTTAAATTTCGAATACATCATGAATATTAGACTAAACTGAATTTTAATTGTTTCACAAATTTGTATTATTTAAATCATTTTTATATGAAAACCTAATACTCACCAGGGAAAAAGTGGAAAAAGGTGAAGCATGAAATGCTCGCCGCCTTGATTCAAGACAATTACACTTTATGAACGTTTTTAGAATGTTTTGTAGCCCCAAAATATAGCAACTGTGCACTATTCTAAGGAAGTCACTGTTGCATTTCTAATAAACGAATAAACTGTGCATTGTTGTTAAGAAAACCTAATACTCACCAGGAAAAAAAGTGGAAAAAGGTGAAGCATGAAATGCTCGCCGCCTTGATTCAAGACAATTACACTTTATGAACGTTTTTAGAATGTTTTGTAGCCCCAAAATATAGCAACTGTGCACTATTCTAAGGAAGTCACTGTTGCATTTCTAATAAACAAATAAACTGTGCATTGTTGTTAAGAAAACCTAATACTCACCAGGGAAAAAGTGGGAAAAAGGTGAAGCATGAAATATTCGCCGCTTTGATTCAAGACAATTACACTTTATGAACGTTTTAGAATGTTTTGTAGCCCCAAAATATAGCAACTGTGCACTATTCTAAGGAAGTCACTGTTGCATTTCTAATAAACAAATAAACTGTGCATTGTTGTTAAGAAAACCTAATACTCACCAGGAAAAAGTGGAAAAAGGTGAAGCATGAAATGCTCGCCGCCTTGATTCAAGACAATTACACTTTATGAACGTTTTTAGAATGTTTTGTAGCCCAAAATATAGCAACTGTGCACTATTCTAAGGAAGTCACTGTTGCCTTTCTAATAAACAAATAAACTGTGCATTGTTGTTAAGAAAACCTAATACTCACCAGGAAAAAAGTGGAAAAAAGGTGAAGCATGAAATGCTCGCCGCCTTGATTCAAGACAATTACATTTTATGAACGTTTTTAGAATGTTTTGTAGCCCCAAAATATAGCAACTGTGCACTATTCTAAGGAAGTCACTGTTGCATTTCTAATAAACAAATAAACTGTGCATTGTTGTTAAGAAAACCTAATACTCACCAGGAAAAAAGTGGAAAAAGGTGAAGCATGAAATATTCGCCGCTTTGATTCAAGACAATTACACTTTATGAACGTTTTTAGAATGTTTTGTAGCCCCAAAATATAGCAACTGTGCACTATTCTAAGGAAGTCACTGTTGCCTTTCTAATAAACAAATAAACTGTGCATTGTTGTTAAGAAAACCTAATACTCACCAGGAAAAAAAGTGGAAAAAGGTGAAGCATGAAATGCTCGCCGCCTTGATTCAAGACAATTACACTTTATGAACGTTTTTAGAATGTTTTGTAGCCCCAAAATATAGCAACTGTGCACTATTCTAAGGAAGTCACTGTTGCCTTTCTAATAAACAAATAAACTGTGCATTGTTGTTAAGAATGTGCTATTGTAAGAAGACAAATATCAACAATGAGAGTTTTTAACTCTAACAATACGTGGTTAATTCGTAATATTCAAATTTAATAATGCATATATCACAATATAACGTATGCAAATTTTTGAGTTAATGTTTGAGATTAATAGGACGTTCTCGTGCACTTAATTCTTAACAAAATAACATACATAAAATAATTTTCTCTGGCAATCAATATGTCTTAAAATGTTACAAATTAACAAGTGATATTTTGGTTTTTCAACGAAATATCTTTCGTACCGTACTATAGTACTATTCACATTTAAATAATTCCTTGTATATAAAATTCCTCAATTTGCGCTTTTTTCATAAACACGTATACAATACAATATATTTTACTTGAGACGTTGTCAGTTACAGATTAATAAATCTTAACATTTTATATTAATAAAAACGTTCCTTTTTTTTTTTTTTTTTTTTTGCTGTAAATTCTTTTTAGTACCCAAAATATTGTTTTCAGTATAACAATTTCAAAAACATAATCATTCGTTATTATTTTAGTGAATGAATATTTACTTCAGAAAAATTTATAACTAAAAAATTATAATTATTAGTAATGTCCACTATTTCTCCCATTTAAACCTCTGAGTGTTTTACTCATACACTTTGAATTACAGATATCCTTACAAAGAAATTTCTATCTAACATTGCGTGGATGGCGCTCCACCATTGAGGTTTTATATCAAACGTTTCGTCATACGTGATCTAAACAAACGCGATAGCTAGGCACTCATATATCGAGAAAGTGTTTGCTAAACAATGTGTATATATATATATTTGTGAATTGAATCGTTAGGAATATTCTTCAACGATAAACTGAAGTAATTGAATTCGCTAAGTCATTTACTGATATACTAAAAACTTACAAACTGTTCATTAAAGTTTAATAAACCTTCAGTTTTGAACGATTAAAATAATGGTCTCTGTTCTACAGATTGATTAATTACAGAAAAATACACACGTGCGATGAAACGCATGTAAAACATGGAGGGAACTGTTGGTTTCATTTCACAAGACAGAAAAACATGATTTATTACTGAGGAAAATTATCGTTCCATCTCCCTTAATTAGTTTCAAACAAAGAGAATTGTTCTGTGCTAGAAATTAAAAATACAACAATACAAAGCTTTTTAGAAGTGTCTTTTTGGAGCAACAACATCAAAAATATTTCGTGGGGTTCTTTTATTTCTACATCCTTTCTCATAAATCAATTTTTGCTCCATCATCTTAACTCAAAAGCACGACCCAACGTCGAAAGGATTCACAGTGTGTTGAAAAAGATGAATTCGTCATCACTTGGGTTGAAAGGATTCGATAAGTTGCGTTTTTTTAATAGTGATTGTGAAATTAATCTAATAGATTTTTTTGATAATGGGTCTAACCATTTATAACCATTTAAGAAACATACCACACTGAAAAAAAGTTTAAAAATATTCAATGAAATATTTGTATTCAGATTTTATAAAATTCCATTACATCGCTTTAAATCAAGTATGCAAAGATATCAGCGGCGGACCTGATACATTCATTGTAATAAACAATGGACCACACGAAAAATCCACTGGGTGTCTATCCTACATATTTTTAATTCATTTTATAGATTTTAGATTAAAAAGTAAATAAATAATTTTATATTGCATTTCTCTATATATCTCTTTAAGACCTGAAATTCTTTAATTTAAATTTTACTTTTTTTTTAATTTTTAGTAGACACTGACCCCAATGATACTAAAAAAAATAATGAAAATAATTTATACCAGAACGATCGTCCGGGTAAAGGCTCTTCCATGAAAAAATTTCGAAAACGCTCTCACTAGCACGATCGTACGTGGCTTGGATAATCTCGAACTTAAAAGAATATCAAGCCAGAAATTTACTTGTGGCTCCTGAAATTTAGAACTATAATGGCTCCCAAAACTGTTCGTAAACTTAAAAAAATGGCTGCAGTCTGAAATTAAATTCGAATATGAAGTCCAATATTTTTTTCTTATCATCTTCATGAGAATTTGAATGAAGGTAAATAAATTTACAAAAAATGTAGACTCATTTTCTTTTTAAAAAAATTAAAATGCAAGGAGGTAGAGAAAAGAATAAATAAAAGTGATGGTACACCAAAATATTTTCAAATAAATTTATAAATAAAACTATTATATGAAGCATTTTTTTTTTATTTTCGACTTACGATGGCATTTAAAAAAATCGTTTTGCTTTCATCTTTGCTTGCTTGCTTCTTTCTATTCTATTTATTATTTGAAAATGGCTCGTAGTTGTAACGAAACATCCAAAAAAATTTCCAAAATTGACATATAAATTAGTAAATTTATCTGATTCTACAAAGGAATGTAATAAAATGCTATAAAGAAGAAAAACAGATCGAAAACAAGTTATGAAATAGTGAACTGACAAACATAACTCATTGTTAACATAAATTTAAAGTTAGAAAATTTGTAAAAAATACACTTTGAGTGCTGCAAAAATTGTACAGAACTACTGAAACACTTTATTCAATTTGTTCATGAGACCATTCGACAAGTGTTCATATCAGCTGAATTGCATGGTTATTTTGTCATATGAAAATTTTTCGTAAGTGTGTAAAATAGAAATTTTAATTTTTCCCTTTGTGAAATCATTCGAGCCAGAAACGTATTGAAATCATGTCTTAAATAAGACATTGAAAGATAATGATAATTGAAAGATAATTTAGCATTTTTGTTTGCAATCGACACTTAATTATCCAAGAGTATAATTGGAACAATAAAATATGGCGGTGGTCGCTCTTAAGTATCAGAACTAGGTAATTTGATATATAATGATGGTAAAATGAATCAATATTTTGAAAACAATTTTAAAATATCAGTCTAGAATTTACTTATTGGAAGCAACTCTTTTATAACGATAATTATCCGAAGTTTATACGACGACTCTCAACATTTGCTTTTGGTGTTTGTATAATTTTTCACAAGTTTTGAAAGCACCATCTAAGCCAACGGATTTAAATCTAGTTGAAAACATTTGAAGAAAACAGGAGGTTAGAATATGAAGACATTTTAAAATTGAAACTAAACTCAAAAAATAAAGATCGATCCATAGAGAAACACAAAAACGCAGAAATTAAAAAAAAAAGAAATTATAAATACTATTAAAAAATGTTGGATTTTGCAAGATATCCTAGTAAATAGCAATTGGCCAAAATTTCTTCACTGTTTATTAATACTTAAAATTTTTTTTTAAGTGTACGAAGATTTTTACGATTTTTTTGTTACTTTTCGTTTACTGATTTTTCCACTCTATGCTCTTAAAAAATTTAATGTAATTTGTTAAGAAAAAAATTATGCATATTATTAACAAATTCTCATTCTTAAATATTATTTATTGAAATTCGTAATCGTACGAACATTTTGAGTGCTACTGTGTATAAAAAATCATTAAAAAGTATCATTAGTTATTTATTAAATAAACACCGTAATTTTTTGCTTTGCAATTGTGCGCGTGAATTTAATTTAAGTATTGTCTGCTTTCATTGGGTGTTGATAATGTTAAAAAAATACTAAGAAAACAAATAACATAAAAAAAAAAATTTAATGTCAATTCCTACTTTTTTTTTTTTCACTATAGTTCAGAAATCTTTTATAAATAAATAATTTTCAATCATTTTTTTTCTGGCGCCATCTATTGATAGATACATGCAACTTAAATCTAAAAAAAAAAAACTAAAATTAATGAATTAAATTTAATTGCTGAATTAATATTTGAAAAAAAACTATATTAAAATCAGTGTCATCCACTACAAGTTCAAAAACAATGTGTTTGAACTTGAGTGGAGGAATAAAAAGTATTTTATGAACGGTTGAAAATTTGAATAAGATATATATAGGGAGAGTGTGAGCTAATAGAAAGAATTGAATAAAAGTAATTTAGTTGATGAAAAGTTAAAATTTAAAATGTAATAAAAAATAAGTAAATAATACAAAATTTGAGAAATCTACTTATTTTTCGAGGAAGAATTTTTTTTATTTAGTGCATAGACTTAATTATGATAAAATTCCAATTTTTTTAACAGAATAAAATTTAAATTCTTAAAATTGAATTTGTAAAAAGGACTTAAAATAAATTTTCTGACACTAAATTAGCTAAAATATCGTCTGCCTAGATGTATTAATTTTTTTAAAATATATTTTAGAATGAGTTTAAAAATACCATTTTTTAGAAATATCTTAAACTTAAAAATAATTAAAAAAAAAAAAGTTGTGTTATTAAATCGTCTTTAATTTTTTTTTCCATTTTAGATCTTCAAGTAAAATTAATTTTTGCAAAAAAGTTCTTAACACAGAATTTTCTGAATAAAGTTTATTAAATTAAAAAATATATAAATTTTATTGAAATTGAGTAACGATACATATTAGGTTCTAATTGATTTCGCACGTGTTTTAGTATTTAATGCAATTTTGTTGTAATTAAGCTCAAAATTGATTAGTAAATATTTAATTATCAATTTTTATATTTTATATATAAGAAAAATAGATTAAGGGGAACGAACATCAGCCTCTGGCACACATACCTCCCTGTTCACTGCGACCGTGTCATGGAACCATTTCTCTCTAACTTAAAAAAAATAAGAGCCCTGTGGCTATGCTTACAGATGAACAAGGTCCTGGTGTAGAGACGGAGGTGGTAGATGCACTGGTAACCAGTTCTTTTAAAAACTTTCTTGAAAACTAAGATCCCCTACAAAATACTCAACAGCAGCTTGTTCCTCTTATTCCGCAACCATCGGGCACATCACTCAAATTTCACTTACGAAAAGGGCAAAATAATAAACGGCTACCAAATAAAAAAAAAAAAAAAACCAAAAAAAAAAAAAAAAATAAATAAATAAATAAAAATTGTTCTTTTTTTGCATTTGGAAGGATTACACTAAAATAAGGGGACAAACCGTGAAGAAAAGATAAATTTAAAAAAATTCGTACTGACAAAATACTTCATCTTTTAGTCTGCAATAAACTGCAAACAAAGCTTTGAACTAAACGTTCGAGCTTTGACCGTGGGGCTAACGCTGTGGCGTTCGGTACTACAGGTTTCGGGTTCGTATCCCGGCGGTGCCATGGATGTTTGTAGTGGTTCGAAATTCACTTTAAACCGTAGGTCCCGGTCTAATAGGATCGTAGAGCTTTGCGGAGATATTGTTACTCCGCGTCCGTAGCTTGTCTTCAAGCTACACGCACTTTCTGGGTAGTGCTAAGTGAGTAACGACGGTGCAGCGTTTGCCTTAAGGCATCGAAGACAATGGTCTAAGCGTTTATCAGCTGCATCAGAACAGAACAAAAAGTCCTGATAAAGTTTTCTGTTTCAATCTTTCATCAAAATCCGAAATTTTATCGAACAAATTACTTGTTATATATTTTTTAAAAAATGTATAATAAATGTATACAAATTATACTAAAATATACAAAAAATGAGACTGACCGCTCCCTTTCTGAAACCATGTCATATTGAATGTAATTTTTAATTGCACTATCATCATCAAATTAAATGAACATAATGCATATCAAAATCATAAATCACCGTAACTAAAACCAAAGAACAGGAATATGTACATTTTTTTCTGTTGTTAGACATGGGTGAGCCTTTTTTCCAATTTTTTATGTTAAGAACAGCCCACTGACGGCGTTCCCTGGAGGTCATTTAGGAATAACTGCACACATTTGAATGCCACATAGGTAAAAACCGAAACAGCTTAAATATCGATGTGAGGCGATCTACAAGCTTTGTCCTTTTCGCCATCGATTCGCCTCGTTACTGAGAGAGGAAAACAACGGCGTTGGGTGATCACAATAAATATTCGAATAACTTCACTTTAATAATAAATAACAATATATTTATTTGAATAAAACTTTGAATTGTATTATCATAAAGTTCATAAAATCTAGTTATAAAAACTATCTTAATCTATATAAACACTAAAACTTGATAAAATCTACTTTTATCATAATTTTAATACATTTTTCTATGATCGAATTACATTTCTTCAATTTTTTAAAGTTAATTATGTAAAAAAAAGTATGAAAAAAAATATAATATCTGGTAGTTTCCAGTTAAAATATACTCAGGAATTTTTGTTGTCATAGTGGGAAGGACATCGTTTTTTTTTTTAAAGTACTAAAAAGGCGTTTAAAATGCACCTGAATGCATTTAGGTAAATCGTGATTATTATGACTCATTCCTAAGAATCACAGCAGCTGGATCATTCTTCAACACAATGTTTTCATAATCGATTGAGAAAACAGCATGTATTTCACTGCAATAAAATAATAACTCTGAATAATAGTTTGATATTTTTAACCCTTTGTGAGGTTGCATAAAACTTCTTCCTATTTTTTCCAATGAAATAAAACCAAAAACTGATAAGAAATGTTATTTAATCACCATTCTTTCAAAACGACATTTTCTTTTCGATGTCTTCATTATGAATAAATATATCGCTTGCTTTGTTACATTTTTATGAATTTATTTTGCTTGTGAAGGCAAATATTTTGAAATGATGTCAATGATACTTTTTCTTCATACTATATAGAAATCATATATGCACACGATATTGTCCTTTTTTAAATGCGTCGTGTCAACGTAAAGTTATATGTCTGATTTCACCGGATTAGACTCAAACATAATCTTTAAAATAAATTTTAACTTTTGCCAAACGATTAAAAAAAACTCCAGAAAAAAATCTCTGAAAAAATTGTCTGCAAACGAATTACAATTTTTAATTTTCTTTTTAACATCTATTTAATAAATTTTATTTTCTTTTTATTTATTAGTTCGGTAAATATTTCAAAAATAATTGAGATTTTGTTGTGTGGCAATGCATGGATTAATTGTACTCTAAAAATTTATTTTTCAGTAGTATAGTTTATTTTTCTAATATTCAGTGGAATGAATGCGTATTAATGAAAACAATTTTTCATCGTTCCTTTAAAGATGTGGTTTTTATTTGCTTCGGAAATAATATTCTGCTTGCTATTTTAAATAGATGAAAAAAGACTACTTACAACAAAAAACAATTTCCATAAAAGTTAACTTTTCGATAAAACTTAAGAATATATCTATTTTTCGCCAAATTGAAAACATTTTTGGAAAATTAAATTTGCCTAAATGGTATGGTTTAATGGGAATGGATATATATATATATATGAAAATTATGAAATAATTAAATATATATACAAATTTTTTCATTAATTAATAAAATTAATATATGAAAATTTAATTTTAGGAAATAATATGGTTTAATGGTATTACATAAAAAATAGAGTTCAAAGATGGAAGCAATGATATCAACTGTTCCAATACAAAAGTAAAGAGAATACATAAGATATTATTTAAAAGAAACAAATGAGAACAACAACGTCAAACCTGCAACTTTAATGAAGGTAGGTTTTTCTTGACGATTACTTTGCGCAAGATACTAAAAAAAAATCTAAAACAATTGAAATTAGAATAGTTAATGCGGCAAACAAAATTTTGTGTGTTTATATAATTTTAATTATACTAGTTGATAATTATTGCAGCAATTACAAGGTTTGAAATCATTATAATTTTAAATAAAATAAATAGTAATAGTATATAGAATAAATGTTTTTGATAAAACGTAAAGTCAATGCCTATTTGTTGTGCAGTGGAATAATTAACTACGATTTTCGGTTTCTTTTTATAAGAAATACTATTGCAAGTACTGTTTAGATTGCTTAGTTAAAAAAGTGGATAAAATAATCATTATTATATGTATGTTATGGCTTATTTTATAAAATCGATTAAACACTGTGCGACAAATCAGTATTTATGACATAAACTCTGAAAAGCAATTGATAATTAATACTGTTACAATTCTAAAATAACAGAGAAAATTTATTTTTAAACATATACACAGAGTCGCCGTTTAAAAGGAACAGTAGACATGCTAAATACTATAGCGAGACGGTTTCTCATTAAAAAAAATTAATTGAAAACAGGAAAAAGCTATTTACTGTGCCACATTTTGTACACATATTTGAAAATAGTCTCTAATTACATGTAAACAAGAGCTATTATTAAGAGCAAATTATGAACCCAAATGCATGTCATAAATTAGTTTTATGCCCTTTTTAGTATTTAAAACATGTTTGAACATTTTATTGTAAAGCCATGATATAGGGAGATTTCGCGAAAAATATATTCATGCAAGAAAAGGGATAAAAAAAAGAAAAATTTATGTTTCTATAAAATTCTTCCTAAATGAAATAATAGTTTGTAGCTAAGGGAAAAAAGAATTAATAAGCTAAAATTTTAAACATTTTGATAAAATGTTTGCATCGTTAGTGAAAATGTAATCATATAAAATGTAATACAAAATAATCTAAGTTTGTAACTGAAATAGATAGAAAAATGCTTCGACGCAGTTTTGCGATAGTAGATGATATAATTTTATTGTAAATTTTGTTGAAAAATTTATCGATAAAGATTATCGAACACAGCTTAGATTTTGCTGCTGATTTGACATGTTTGAAGCAACTTGGCTACACAAATCAGATTTTGCTAGTGCAATGGGAGGCATTTATTCCCGAATTCGATAAAAAAATATTGCTAATTACTCAAAGGTTCTTTATTATAGATTTAACTATTTTTTAATTATGACCAATTTTGAGAAATCTGCTTCTTATTTAAGAGTTTTACAATTATTACAAAATTTGTACTTGTGGAAATTTATTTACTCTAATATTAAATCATTCTCAATCCGCTCAACTAATTTAATTGATTATTTTTGTTCATATGAAATTAAAAACGAATTCTTCAAAATTTAAGGTATTTTTTTTTTTTTTTAAGTTAATTTAATGGATTCACAGAATATAGAGAGAAAGAATTTTTCGACAATTTGAGCAGGTTTTTGTCAAAACGAAATTTACTCTTCAGAAATTATATTTCTCAGACTTAAAAAATGTATAACTTAAAAAAAAAAGGAATTCGTTATAAATAGTATTACAATTTGAAAAGAACAGAGAAAACTCGTTCTTTAAAAACATATACAAATAAAAAAACTACGTTGCTCATTGGATTTCAACGAAGGTAAGAATATTTGTGATGTTCATATTGCGTAAGATGCGAAAAAGAGTTTTAAATTCATGAAATTAGAATTTTTTTTACTTAATGAGGAATACTTTTTTTTTTATATATATTTTTGATTATACTAATGAATAGATCGTTTAAAAATAAATTTGACTAATAAATAGAACGTCCAAAAATAAATTTGATTATACTAATGAATAGATCGTTCAAAATAAATTTGATTATACTAATAAATAGAACGTACAAAAAATAAATTTGATTATACTAATGAATAGATCGTTCAAGAATAAATTTGATTATACTAATGAATAGATCGTTCAAAAATAAATTTGATTATACTAATAAATAGAACGTTCAAAAATAAATTTATACTAAAGAATAGATTGTTCAAAAATAAATTTGATTATACTAATGAATAGATCGTTCAAAAATAAATTTGATTATAATAATGAATAGATTGTTCAAAAATAAATTAGATTATACTAATGAATAGATCGTTCAAAAATAAATTTGATTATACTAATAAATAGAACGTTCAAAAATAAATTTATACTAAAGAATGATTGTTCAAAAATAAATTTGATTATACTAATGAATAGATCGTTCAAAAATAAATTTGATTATAATAATGAATAGATCTGTTCAAAAATAAATTTTATAATTAATGAATAGATCGTCCAAAAATAAATTTAATTATACTAATGAATAGATCGTTCAAAAATAAATTTGATTATACTAATAAATAGAACGTTCAAAAATAAATTTATACTAAAGAATAGATTGTTCAAAAATAAATTTGATTATACTAATGAATAGATCGTTCAAAAATAAATTTGATTATAATAATGAAATCAAAAATAAATTAGATTATACTAATAAATAGATCGTCCAAAAATAAATTTGATTATACTAATGAATAGATCGTTCAAAAATAAATTTGATTATACTAATAAATAGAACGTTCAAAAATAAATTTATACTAAAGAATAATTGTTCAAAAATAAATTTGATTATACCAATGAATAGATCGTTCAAAAATAAATTTGATTATAATAATGAATAGATTGTTCAAAAATAAATTAGATTATACTAATGAATAGATCGTCAAAAATAAATTTGATTATACTAATGAATAGATCGTTCAAAAGTAAGTTTGATTATACTAATAAATAGAACGTTCAAAAATAAATTTGATTATACTAATGAATAGATCGTTCAAGAATAAATTTGATTATACCAATGAATAGATCGTTCAAAAATAAATTTGATTATACTAATGAATAGATCGTTCAAGAATAAATTTGATTATACCAATGAATAGATCGTTCAAAAATAAATTTGATTATACTAATGAATAGATCGTACAAGAATAAATTTGATTATTGATATAGTATGTTATTGCTTATTTCATATGGTTCATCAGACGGAATCAATGCTCATTGTAAAGAGCAAATTACAGATTCCTTTTTTCCAAGCATTAACATACAAGCTCAATTCAATAACGAGAAGTCTTCTTGTAAAATTAGTAGTTATGATTTTAAATCTACAAAAAGTCGGCATTATATTTTTAAAAGGTCATGTGCATTTAACTTCACATTTTCTTAAAATAATAAACAACACCTCTTCTATTTATAATCAAACGAAAGCCACTGTTAAGTACTGATTAAGAAATTGAACAGTTGTCAGCATAATGGTGTATCGATGTGAAATTTTCATCAAAAAATATGTTCGTGTTAATATTGCGTAACATAATGTGAAAACGTTTTTATTTTCCTGAAAATAAAAATCCTTGAAATATCCTTTACAAGCAGAGTAGGAAAATATTTAATTACATAAAGTGAAATATGAGTTGATTGAAGTTAGTATCTGAAACATTCAGAAAAATGCCTCGGATGGGGTTTATACACTAATGTATACATACTTTTAATGAAAATTTACAAACAATTTACTTACCGACATGCTTAATAAAAGCAGTTGTTAATTTTTTTATCGTATTTACAGGCATTTGTTCTACAGTTTGGAAAATAATAATAAATAATTAATCAAGAAAAATTCATTCTAGATTAATTTTATAAAAATTCGTGTGTAAAAAAAATTACAATTCACAATCTTTAACTTTAATTATTTAAATTAGTAATAAGAAATATGAGAAAATGTTCGTTCTTAGTTATTTAAAAAATTCAACCAAAGAATTGAATGCCAATTTTTAAATCTTATTTGATTCCTATTAATTTTTTACTTCTTATCTTTTAAGTTTGGACCGATTTTTAAATGTTTAAGAAAATTAAAGAATTTAATTTCTACTAATTTAATGAAATTTATGCAATCATATTTATTTATATATTTGGAGGTGTGTATGACTTTTTTTATCGTAAAAAAATTTTAGGTACTTTATTTTTACACTCATGTCCATAAATTAAGGATAATTCAGAATCACACAGAAATTGAACTGTAAAAATAAAAATTTCACCTGTAGAATTATCACACACATCTTGAAAGAAGAATATGCAAATTACAGGAAACCACCAGATGGCGCGGATAGTACGTCACAATGACGAGTGTAAGAGAGGGGTATATAAGGAATGGTGGCAAAGAAGTAAAATTGTTCACAAACGCTTTAAAAGCCTTTCAGTGCAATAACGCATAGTTATGGCACAAAGGAAGCATTTGGATGATTTTTACGTGGTAGAATTATCGGACGACTGGAATGTGGACGTACCCAGCTGGAAGTATCCGAGGAACTTGAATCGCCAGAAAGTGTCATCTCCAGGCTTTGGCAATGATTCCAAGATGATGGTAATGTGAGTAGATGTTACAGCACAGGTCGCCCCGAGTTACAACGCCAAATGAGGACCGATATTTAGCAGTTACTGCCAAAAGAAACAGACGGAGCACAGCATCAGACCTGTCTCGCGAGCTCTCTTCAGCTGCCGGTACGACAGTATCAAGGCAAACCGTGTACAAACGCTTAGGGCACATTGGTTTATATGCTCGTAGGCCTGTCAGATGATTTTCACTTACCGCAACTCACTGTCGCCTGCGATTAACCTGGAGTAGAGAGCATGCATTGTGGACACCGCAACAGTGGTCTGGTGTGATGTTTTCCGACGAGTCCAGGTTTAGTTTGCAGTCTGATTCTCGCCGGACTTTCATATGGAGAGTGCCAGGTACCAGTTACCACCAAGAGAACACCATTGAACGACACCGTTACGGTGGTGCAGGATGGCTCGTTTGGGGAGGAATTATTCTTGGTTCCAGAACTTGACCTGCATGTTCAGAGTGTAACGATGACAGGCCACATCTATCGGGATGTCATTGGAACAACATGTACGTTTGTTTCGGGGCGCCATGGGTGCTGAATTTCTGTTTATGGATGACAACGCCCGTCCTCACCGTGCAAACATTGTAGACGAATGCCTTCAATTGGAGGATATCATCCGTATGGATTGGCCAGCATACTCACCGGACTTGAATCCAATAGAGTATGTGGGATATGCTTGGCCGACGAATTGCAGCCAGTCAACCCCTTCCCACCTGTCAACCGGAACTTCGGAGGGCATTACTTGATGTGTGGTGTAATATTCCCCAAGATCAGATTGATAATTTGATACTCAGCATGCCTAGGCGTTGTAAGGCCTGTATTGCATTGTCCGGGAGACATACTCCATATTAACCATCATACTAATCATGTTATACTGTTTTTGTAAATAGGTTCTTTTTTGAAATTTGCTCCAGGGAATGAAAATCGCAATTTTTATTAATTATGTTAAACATATAGCATCTTTTTTTGCTCTTTACCTTTTGTTTAATAAACAGACTTTACAAATAAGTCAAATTTGTTTTGCTTCTGTCTCTTTCTTTGCCTGAACTTCATTATCCTTAATTTATTCATGAGTGTTTGTAAAAATTTTTAAAAATTCTTTAATATCTTAATTTTTTTTTGTAGGTTAAT
Organism: Caerostris extrusa; assembly: GCA_021605095.1. NCBI lineage: Eukaryota > Metazoa > Arthropoda > Arachnida > Araneae > Araneidae > Caerostris > Caerostris extrusa. Next base: position 56,534 of record BPLR01003867.1, read on the forward strand.
TTAATATAATTCCTGCTTCTACTAGTATAGAATGGAAAAATCAAATGATTTACAACGCATACTATTAGAACATACTATTAGACGCATACTATTAGAATTTCGACGTACAGCAGTTGGTGACAGATTTTAATCGGTGTTTATAATACGATGAGATGTTTTCAATTTAGATTTCTCAAACCGTACAAAAAAATACGGAACATTTAATAAACATAAACAAACCCAAATAGAAGATAAAATGGAGAAACTAAAAGTGAATCACATATTTATTTTGAAAAGTTACAACAAAGGAAAACACTATTCTATATGTTTTTTTTCACAAAAACTGAACTACCGAACTCATGATAATTCAGCCTTAGAACTCTTCAGCCAAAAGAGCTCTTTTTTTTTTTCTGGAAAGCATTCCACAAGCATCAGTCGGGTCGAGGTCTTCAACACTTATGGGAAAGATTTACACGACCTGGTAATTCAGAAGAAATGTTCCCTTCTACATCCAGTGCTTCTAACGGTTGTGAGATATAAGATTCGCTTTCACAAACGAAGTAATGATGTATAGGCGGACAATAACCTTCAAATATTGTTTCATAACGCCAAGAGGCACGTGACATAACACTGTGTACCCCGCAGTATGTAATGTTAATATATTGAAAGATTATCATGAAGATGCTAAAGGATTTAGAAATATAATTTTTCCCTTCAGTACTCTAACACTGAATATTCACTGAACCAAAATTCTTATTTTTTTTAAAATTTTGTTTTTTTTATGTTGTAGAGAACAATTTGGTTCAGAAAAATTATTCATCATTTTAAAAATATTTAAGTCATTTAAAAATGTAAACATAAAGTGTTATTAGTTAAAGTAATATTGGTTTTTAAAAAAGGTTATTTTGTTTTTAAATATATTTTTAATGCTGTTTTTATATACATATATTGCATCGCAATGTATATACAAATTTCAAAGTATTCTGTTTCATTCATATGTTTATTCTATGATCATTACACAAGTTCTGTTCAAACTTTTACATTTTAACTAATATGTGATCAAAATCAATTGAAATGGTATATAAAGTCAAAGGGTTCTCTTTTTATTTTTAGCCTTCTCTATTTTATTATTTTGTTTTAAGTTTTTCTTAACCATTATTGATTTGTCTTAAAATGGTTCATTGGAAAATCTCTTGTTTGTATTAAATTTAAAAGCATTTTTGACAAATTAACCTTTAAATTTGCTACAACTATTTACAAATATCGTGTAATAGACTGAAAATGTTATTGTTAATCTTGGAAGAATCAGTATATTCTCTAAACTGAAGCAAGATCCATTTATTTATTAAATTTCCAAAACCTGGAAATCAAATCAGTAAATTAACTTAAACAGTTACAAAACTATGAAAATAAAATGAGCAATTAGTTAAAAATTTAAAAAATATATAAATGAAAAATATAAAAATAAACGTACAAAAATTGACAGAATACTCAACTATTTTTCTGACTCATTCTGATAATAAGAAGAATCTATTCCGTTTGAAGAAGTTAATGACCTACTCATTTTCAGACCTTTTTTCAGTATAAAGCAAAGAATTGAATTCTTATTGATTGAAGAAATGAATTCCTTGAATTCTTTTCTGCATTTACAGCAATTAATTTTTCATGCAGCTGAACTATGCATATGACATCTATATTCTTCAAAGGTTTCAACCTGAAAATTTTCTGATGTAGATCACTCATCAAATCTTAATGCATGTTATATTAGCAATTTCCATGATGTAGGAAACCCACATTTTTATTGTTTATCTTTCCCAACAAGACGCTGAAACCATTCAGAAGTGGTCTCCCGACGAACGCAGTATTATGAGCCCAGGTGGCACAGTTCCAATACCTCGGTGGTTGACTGGGGTGCCTCGACGGTACTGCAAGTAGGCTACGGATGACTCGGATCCATGCACTTGGTGGCTGAAGGTGACGGCCTTGTTCTAAGATAAACCATTAAAATAAGGGGTTCTTTCAAGGTGCAATCAGATAGAAAATATGTAAGACGTTGTAGTCTTGAAGCATGGAATTCTAAATGTGGTTAGCTTCACGAAGATATTGAAGACATCATTGTTACTACGAAAAAAGAACATTAGTCATGACATGAGAAGAAAGACTAGAATGGTCGACGCCATTGATCAAAGCATTAATTTATTAGAACATAAAGGAGAAAGCGAATTAAGAAACTACTTTTTTTAATACACATGAAGATACGAATGCGTATGCTACAAAGCAAAATGGAATTAAAAAAAGCAAAGAAAAGAAACGCTGAGAGCATTACTGGATAACCCGTTGATTTCCGTTGGAGCGGTTATTTCGAATGAGACGATTGCTAATGATGCCGCCTAAAGGTGCTCGCTCAAGTATGGGTGCTTTACCTCGTTTAACGTCGAACCTGTTTGGTATTTGAATATTTTGTATTTGGCCGAGAATCTTGTCCGTCACCTTCAAGGATATGTGGTTTTTAAAAGGCTCTCAGCAGCCAAGAAGATTCTACCAGCTGCTCATCTTGAAATATCTCGCTGTACGGCTCAGGAGGTTTCGGACTATTGCAAGAAAGATGGTGATTTCTCAGATTAGGGCCGATATCTAAATGACCGCATAGCAAACCAAACCAGTCTGTTGGGAAACATCTATGGCACCGCCGGGATTCGAACCCGAAACTTGTTGCACCGAGCGCCATCAGGCTTCTTTGAGACGTATCTTTCGTTTAAAAAGAGACGTGTGTAAATTAAAAATAATAAAATAATAATTGCATATAATAATACATAACTAATGAATTTATAATAAATTAAATAAAAAAAATTGCAATGGAAACATCAATAAATAGTTCTTTTTCAGGATTTGGCTTTTAATTAATTTTGGGCTGTAATATTTGATATAGGTATACTGTATACAATATTTGATATAGGATCTAATGCAGGGGTGGCCAATCCCAAGCTTTTTTCTTTACAATGCAGCTGGCAAACACTTAGACAGCTTGGTCTTGGATGCCATAAGGCAAGTGCTGCACAGACGTTACTCACTTTGCATTACACATGGGGGGCGCGTGTAACTTGAAGATAAGCCACGGACGCGGAGTAACACTGCCCCCGCAACGCTCTACGATCCTATTAGGACGAGGACCTACGGCAAAGGAGATTCCGAACCCCTACAAACATCCATGGCACCGCCGGGACTCGAACCAGAAACCTGTGGTACCGAGCGCTACCCATTCGGCCCCCTGAAAAAGAGAGAATTTTCCATTCTAAGAACCATTTGGATGGATTCCATTCTAAGAACCAGCTGGGCGTTCGTTTCCATAATGGTATTTTGTGAATCATGACGGAAAAAGCTTTGATTGGTTTGTCGCTGTAGGGTCATCTTGCTCACACTAAAAATGTGCTAAATGTGCCAAATGTAAATGATAAACCAAATACCATGACTCCATATCGGTGCCTATATCTCTAATTTCCATATGAACTGCAGCTGTTTCCTCAAATGGACACTTTTTGATAGCCCTTGCAGTAAGATTTCAAGAATATTGCACGTAATATAATTTACTAATTTTTAACTATTTTTGATTATAACAGATGATGAAAAAATGGATAGTTTGATTCTGTACAGAGATAAAACTGAAATTTTCTGATAAAATTGAATTTATTTTTTTTCACATACATATCTACCATTTGATAACTCTCTAATTTATCATACACTTTTCGAGAATAGTCTAATGAATATAGATTTTCAATCAAGTTGTTATGAATGCACTTACAAGAACTATAAGTAATTAATGAATATTTTTTGTTCAAATTTTAAACGTACCACTTTTTTTCAAATTGTAATTTTATAAATAAATTGGTTGATTTCGTTAAGTTGTTCAAGTTACCATCTTGCATTTAAAATTCTTAAAAACCTGCTTTGTATTAGTGGGTAAGTGATATTACAAACGAGAAAACTGTTTAATGTTGAGTTGCCCTCTCTCAAATGTTGGAAGCGTTTGTGATGTTTAAAAATATTGTTTCGCCAAAAAAAACGCATTATGCTGAAGTATGGGGTGTTTCGTATCGGATATCTCTTTAAGCAAAATTACTAGTTAAATTATAAAATTCCTTTTAATTTGAATATAAATGCGTGTATTGGTAATTTGTTGAGATCCATATTCTAGTTCAATGGATTGATCTTCAACTCCATCAGCCGAAACATAAAAACTATTTTCCAAAATCTCCTGCAATTCATTTTGTGTTAAAGGTCTGAAAAATAAGAACAAAGAAGAAGGGAATTGTGAGCGATGGTAGCCTATGCCGATGTCTATAGTTTTGGTAGTGTGTGAGTGAGGAGCAACTCAAGCGTAGAAGATATGGAGATTTCTGACGGAAAGGTGTCCTTTGTAGGGAGCCTGAGACACATGTATTATAAAATAATAATGTTTTTATACTGAAAAAAAATTCCAGTAATCTATTCGGGATGTGATTTTCTATAAAATGTAGCAAAGAAACAATTTCTAAGACTTATCTATTTATGCGTGCATGCATATGCGCATTCAGCCGTGTAGGGATATATGAGAAAGAGTTAAGCAAGTGTGTAAATATGTGTATTTTACGCCTATATATATATATATATATATATATGTGTGTGTGTGTGTGTGTGTTTGTATGCGAAGGTAATTGCATGAATATATGTTTGAAAGTGTGAATACGTGTATGCATGTGCATATGTATTTTTATTTGTGATTATGCATTCATGTTTTTTTTTTTAAATATTAGAGAGTTTTTGCATACCGTACGGTAGTTACCGTAAGACGTCCGTTAGCTTTTTCTCCCTTGCGCGCATGCTCATAGGAAATTATGTTTCATATGAGCATGCGCGCTAGAGAAAAGCTAACGGACGTCCTACGGTAACTAACGTACCGTAAAACTCTCTATTACCCTCCGTATATAAGCAGAAAAAATTATGTGTCATTTGAAAATCGGGAACGATATAATAACAAAGTGACCTAAGAAACACTTCTTCTCTAACACATGTGAGAAGGATCCATGGCCTCTCTTTTATTTTATTTCTCCTAAATGTAAGCAGCATATTCAGAAAACTAGTAAACCTCTAACGAATAATGTAAATTTACAGATTTTCATAAGAAATATATAGAACAAGTAATAAAAAAAAAAATTTTAAAAGTCAATTCCTACTTTTTTTCACTCTATTGCAGAAAGTCCTTTATAAATAATTTTTCATTTATTTTTTAAGTTTATCCGGCGCCATCTATTTTGAGTGCGTTTCTCTTTTAAATTCTTTTTTTTTTTTCATTCTTTTCAAGACTAAAAAAATATATGTTTACATTGAGCATATAATTCGATTTACTTTTCATTGACTTATATTGTGAAGAACCTTAAGAAAACTTATAATTTAATTTTAAAACACAAATTTTAATTTATTAATTAAATTTCATTTAAGCTCATTTAAAATAAAATGCTTAATAATGATCTTCTACCGAGTTTTATATTAATCTAAGAATTGATACTTTTTGTTTTTATTTAATTAAAAATTGGCATAGTTTTCTGTCATGCTTTCAAAAATACCATTCACTTTTCAAACAATTTAATAATAATTAATATAATTAAATAATTTAATTAAGTAATAAATAAGTATCATTTTTATATATTCTTAATAAAATTGTAATTCACAATACGACTGTAAAATAAATTGAATAAATTTTGAGGTGCGTTTTTCTTTTAAATTATATTTGCCATTCTGGGGCCTGAATGGTCAGATAGCCTCGGTCTGCAGTCATATGAGTGCTTTCTGCAGTCATATGAATCACGTACCTACAGCAAAGTTGTTTCCAAACCACTACAAACACCATGGCACCACCGGATTCGAACCCGTAACCTGTGGCACCGAGTGCCAGATCTCAGTCATTTAGACTGACAGCTTAGAATACGTTACTTATGTTATAAAAAAAATTTTTAGTGTGAATTGAAGATGGATTATTTTTTCAAGTCAAAATTTCGACTTTATAAATAATATTCGAAAAGTTATGGGGTGTAGTCCTTTAAAAAGATTTATGCTGATGATTCAATCAAATTTTGTTATAAGTTTTAGTTCTTTTTAATCGGAGAAATAGACAATAGTTCATGCTGAACTCCATAAAAACAGTTTCAGTGAACAACGCGAAATCCTGCTTTTAGAGGATGCAAGTACCGTATCGGACATTCAGATAATATTATTTAAAGAAATATCCGTAAGCCATACTGAATATAATATAGAGGAAATATTGGCGCTTTGTCTTAAAGATTGCAAATGGCTTTCTATTCCATGAATATATCAATTCAGTGAATTTTTTTCCTTCTGTATTCTCATTATATGCATTTGAAGAGGAATTATTTTTTCAGATTTTTTACATTTAATGAAAGGAGAAAGGGTGAAAAATGACCTGGTTATAGTTGAATAAAAAGTTTCCTTTGAAATAATATTTTACTCAACGTTTTCCATATTGCAAACTAGAGACAAAAACATTTTCCGAAAATGAATGCGGGATTCATGTCAACTTTTTTCATTTATTACTAACACAAGACTTTCAGGTTGGTAGAAAAAGAGATCATGAGCCATAAGAAGACATTTGTTCGAGTCCAATATGTAAAAGAATTGGAAATAAAGTTCTTAAAACCTTTGTATAATATCATTTATATTGATTTTTATCTGAATAGATTGATTTCTGAATTGACTACTTTCTCATTTAAGAACTTCGTACGATATCTAAAAATTTCACACGACTGTTGATATATATCCTCTTAGGATCAAAATAACAACGCTCTCTGTTACCGGATGATTACAAGTCCCAACTTGAATGTTAGCCACACACACCTTTTCCTACCAATAAATCATTTATAAAAGACATAAAGGGGTTTCAAAGGCCTTAAGCTTGGTTAAAGGCTTCATGTTGGCACTTTTCCTCCGTGATTAGTCTGATTCCCAATGATCGTTTTCTGTGCCTCATAAAATTGATCAACGTCTGACATCACATGAAGGACGGAGAAGTTTGGTGTTAGCCACACATACATTTTCAGCACTCTCTGTAGGAAGGGAATAAACAAATCCCGAAGTGCAGATGGAAATAGTGTCTCATGCACGAACGAATACAACGCCTTTTGAGTTGTTCAGACGACGAGAGGTCGCTTAATAACCTGAGGCAAGCCAAATTGAATAAATAGAAACTCATGGTTTGTAGGAAATGCAGCGTTTTCTTAATATTATTTATTACGGATTTATTTGGTTAAGTTTCTTAAGCTATAACTTAATAAATTAAGGGCAACGGATTATTTGTTTTTATAGAAATGTCTGTTATAAGAAAGCACCATACAAAGACATGGTTAGTTTAAAACAATTTGTAGAAACAAAAACATAGACTAGAAAAATAAAATTAAGTATATATGACGAGCAAAACGATATCGATATTAATCTCACCGAAAACCGAAACATTATAGAGCCTCGCGTTCTTTTTTCTAAAACACCGCAGAAAAAGGAATATTTGATCCTAAGAACCTTCTCTTATTTCATAATTTATATTCTAACAAAGGAAAAGAGTGATATTATGATAGATATTAAACAGTTTAAGTTGAATGAATATTGGCGTTCCTTTATAGGTAAAAACAGGTTCACATTTCATGTGGATGATTATGTAATTCATTTAATTTGAATATCACTCAATTTAAATATCCTCCTTTAAATATAAAACTTTGAATCACAAAATTTTTGATTTGATTTAAATGCTCCCTTTCAAATAGATGCATTCTAAACTAAATAAATTAATTCAAATAACCAAACTTAAGAATATAATTTTTCAGTTTGACCACATAACACTTAATCTGGGTTTATGGTGCGGTGATACATAAAACAAGACTTATGCGAGAAATGGACTCCATAGTTTAATTAGTTATGCTAATATGATAAATGACTAGAAACGAGCAATACGTAACT
>BPLR01003868.1:0-37081 GCA_021605095.1 Caerostris extrusa
AGTGTAATTTTACGTGCACTAAATTAATAATTTTTAACGCTGTATATTTTATAAGTCTTGAGAAATAAATAAATTTCTCTCATTATTAAATATTTGAAATTTAAAAATTGTTCAATAATATTAAAATAATATTTTTATTTTATTATATTTTATTTATTATGAAACAAATTTTTATTTTTATTCATAATGAACTTTATTATTATACAATAAATTTTATATGTACTATATTTTATTTATTATAAAAATAAATTTTTATTTTTATTCATAATGAAATTTTTATTTATTATGCAATAAATTTTATTTGTTTTAAATGTTATTTAATATAAAATATATTTTTATTATATTTTTATTTATTGTAAAAATAAAAATTTGAATTTTATTGTAAAATAATGTTTTGGGCCTGATGGCCGAGTGGTACGATGAGCGAGGTAGCACTGTGTGTTTCGAGGTCTCAAGTCTTGGTGGTGCCATGGATGTTTTTAGTGGCGCCTGAATCCACTTTAAACCTTTGGTGGCGGTCTAATATGATCGTAGAGTGTTATGCGGCAGTAGTGTGTTACTTGCGTCTGTAGCACATCTTCAGGTGTTGCCACATGACCCTTGGTAGTGCTAAACGAGTGATAGCGGGTGTGTATCCTTTGCTACGGCATAAAAGATTAACTATCGCCATATTGCCAGCCACATTAAAAACAACTACATAGAATAAATTTTATGTAATAAAATATTATTCATTATAGAAAAAAATTATATTTTATTATTTTACTATATTCCATCTTTCTGATTTAGTATTCTCAATGCCAAAATTCGCAATAACTTCGCTAATTTAAAACAACTAACAAATCTTAGTTATTATTAAGTAATACAATAGAAAGTAATAAATTCTTGTTTTCAATTTAATCAAATTCGCAGTTTACAGATTTTTAAAGCGATTACTATCTATGTGTAGTTTTATTACTAATAATGTGAGTATAAAAAGAACTACTAGCTGTGAAATCTATTTCTTTTAAAATTCCGATTTCTGTCTAAGGAATGTAGTGGGCGTCATCACTTTCGAAGAATTTGATATAGTTTTTCAGTTGGAATTTTTGATATTAAATATTTCAATTAATATTATTTAAATTATATAAAAATGTTTATTTTACTCTATTTATTATAAAATAAAATTAATTTTATTTTATTTATAATAAAAATTATACTTATTATAAAAAGCTACATCTCTATGTATTTACTGGTATCACTCTTTTCTGGTTAAAAATTCCCAAATCAGAAAAGCATAGATTGATTTTCCATATTTCTCAATTAGTTTGAAATGCAAAATATTAAGCTATTGAAATAAAATGTGCCAGTTCTGTTATTATTTTCCTTCTTCATATATAACGATTTATTACCAAACATCGATTTCTATTTTATTGCGACATATCGATACACTCGCGAAAACATCGATTATGTAGTTTGTTAATATTCATATATCGATATATATGGTATTGAACACTCAATCGGATTTTTAGGACCTATAAATTAGATGGAAATGCAAAATACTATTTATTTATCATCTATATGCTTCCTTTTTGGCATTGTTTAGTATTCGCATATGGATTTATTGCAAAATATCAATTTATTTTATTATTAAAACACATCCATACATTTCCAAAAAATCAATACATATCCAAACACAATTTCCAAACATCATCTCTAAACATCAAATTTGTTTCCAAACATCATTTCTAAACATCAAATTTTTTTCCAACGATCAATTAGTTAAAAAGCCAAATAGATACTATTTATTTTCTATTGTCTTTGTACTAGGGTTATTTATTACTCTTCGTAAACTTCTATAGTGTAGCATCTATGAAGTCTACGATGATGATGCATAAAAGACAATACTCAACAAAATACATGTATGCAGCTCTTCACAAGATTTACAAATCCAACCAACAAAACCAGGATGTTGTTATTCTCAGAAAATGGGATTTAACTAGCAAAACATTAATTTCCGCATGCTTTTTTCTGTACAAAAACAAGACTTCCCACGCCACAGCGCATAGCCAACGATGTCGTATTTAATGATAAAAGACAAAATTGAAATACTCCACGCTGAGAAATCTCATTCTTAAAATTCCGCTTTCTGTTCCTTTGAAAGTCGTTGGCGTGCGCTATTCATTTCGAGGAATTTCTGGACTGCCAATGTCTTCCTGGACTCTAACTAACTGCTGCTCGTGAGACGTGTCAATATGTGTAATTCAGGGAAACAGAACAAATGTGCGTAAAACGAAAAAAGTATGTTTCGCGACGTACAAATAAAATGCGATAGTTGATAAAGCGGAAAAGTGAAATTTTTCACGAGTACAATATGTGTGGAAATATTAAGAGTTTGTTTGTTTATTTTTATATAACCGTTGGCTTATTTAGAGTGGAGAGTAGAGTTCTTTGAGAATATGACAATTTTTATTTTTCGGTGCTTAAAACAATACTTTTAAAAGCTTATGTCTTGAATAATAAATAATTTTATTTTTGATATTAAATATTTGAATTAATATAATTCAATTATATATTTAACATAAAGTTTTATTTTTTATTTAAATTTTTATTTATTAAATAATAAAATTTAATTTATTTAAAATAAATTTAATTTTTTATTATATTTTATTTATTATGAAATAAAATTTAATTCTTTTTTATAAATTAATAAATTACTTAAAATTAAATAATTTGGGACGCCTAAGGGCCGAGTGTCTAGCGCCCGGTAACACAGGTCTCGGTTCGAGTCCCGGCGGTACATGCACGTTTGTAGTGGTTCAGAATCCAATTTTTAAACCATTTTTCCCGGTCTAATAGGATCGTCGAGAGTTGTGGAGGTAGTGTTACTTGCGTGTTTAGTATATCTTCAAGCTACAAGTGACCCACGGATAGTGCTAAATGAATAACAGAGATGTAGCTAATGTTTATTACATAAAGATTAACTATATCTGCATTGCCATTAAAATAACAAAAAAAATATTTTATTTATAATAAAATATTATTTATTATAAATAAATTTCATTTTGTTTTACTATATTCCATCTTTCTGATTAAAATCTCATTACAAAATTCGTAACAACACGGTACTTTTTAAATCGACTAACAAGACTTAGTTATTATTAAGTAATGCAATATAATAAATTCTTGCTGACAATTGAATCCAATTAATTGAATCAAATCCAATTGAATCAACTCCGAACAGTTTACAGACTACTTATGCATTTTTTAAAGCAGTTATTTTAATATGATGGTGATATTTACTTTTTTTTTTAATAATGTAAGTATAAAGAACTCCTTGCCGAGAAATCTATTCTTAAAATTACGCTCTCTGTCTGGCAAAGTTGTGGGAGTCATTCAGTTCGAAGAATTTTGGGCTGCTAATGTCTTCTGACTTCACTGACTGCAAGGGGAGGTTTGTGAATATGTGTAGGAAGCGCGTCTATAATTCAGGGACAAAACAAACGACGTAAATCGGAAAAAAATATGTTTGCAGCGCCACAGATAAATGGATAGTTATGAGAATTTTCACTTTTTAGGCTCAAAATATATATGGGAAAAATTAGATTTATTTATTTATTTTTAGATAAATCATGGTTTATTTAGGAGTAGAATTTTTCCTTTAAGAATATGGCAACTGTTATTTTTCGTTTTTTAAAATAATAATTTCTAAAGCTGTCTGCTTTATGTCGTGAATAATATATAAATTTCTTTTTCGATATTAAATATTTGAATTAATATGATTCAATAATATTAAAATAATATTTTATTTTATTTTATTATATTTTATTTATCATACAATAAAATATAGTTTAAATATAATAAAATATTTATTTTATTTATTATAAAAATAGAATTTATTTTAAATACAAAAAATTTTATTTATTGTAAATATTTTATTATAAAATAAATTTTATTTTGATTTATAATAAAATTTTTATTATTAAATAAATAAGAAATAATAAAATTTTTAAAGCTGTCTTTTTTAATAATAGTAAAATAATATTTTATTATTATATTTAATTAATCATAAAATAAATTTTATTTTATTTTATTATATTTTATTTATTATAAAATAAGTTTTATTTTATTTTATTTTTCTACAGGATGATTATAATTAAAGTCCCACTTTCAAAATGCTGTAAAAAAAAAGAGTCATTCATCACGATGAGCTCAAATTTGAACTGAAGATACTTGAAGACGGGGGACGGGGTTTTTCACTAACAGTGTCACAATCTGTTGAATGACTTGGAAGTCATTTTTCCAGCAAAAAACGAAACAATCAAGCACATCGAACACTACAGTTAATTTAATGTGCAAATTATGTTAAACCGAATTCACATTCTTTATTGCGCTTAATGCGTCATCTATTAATACACTTCGGAACTTTTTTTGATGCCTTACCTTTTCACCCTTCTTCAAGTATTGTTAGCTCAAAGTTGAATTCATTATGACGAGTGTTTATTATTTTACAGCAAATTGAAAGTGAGACTTTAATTATAATTACCCTGTATATTCCATTTTTCTGATTAAAATCTCAATAAAAAAATTCGTAACAACTCGCTACTTTAAAACAACTAACACAGCTTAGTTAAGTAATAAAATACAATAAGTTCTTGCTTACAATTTAATCAAATTTGCTGTTTACAAAGTTATTATGTAAATGTTTAAAGCAATTGTTTTAATAGGATGGAAATATTTTTTTTTTTTAAATAATGTAAGTATAAAGAACTCCACGCTAAGAAATCTATTCTTAAAATTCTGTTCTCTGTCTTGGAAAGTCGTGGGAGTCATTCATTTCGAAGAATTTGGGACTGCTAACGTTTTCTGACTTAACTGACTGCGTGTGAGATTTGTCAGTATTTGTAGGACGAGCATCTGTAATTCAGGGAAACATAACAAATGACGTAAATCGGAAAAATATATTTGTGGCAACACAAATAAATGGATAGTTTGTGAACAATTTCGCTTTTTATATACACAATATGTGGAAAATTAGTAAGATTTTTTTTTTTTTTAGATAAATCATGGTTTGCTTAGAATATAATATTATAATTTTTCCTTCGAAAATATGATAACGATTATTTCTCGTTAATTAAAAATTTTTTTTTATGTCTTGAATAACAATTAATTTTCTTTTTTGAAATTAAATATTTGAATTAATAAATAATAATAAATTATATATTATTTTGTTTTTTTATTATATTTTATTTATTATAAAATAAATTTTATTTTTATTTATAATAAAATTTAATTTATTATAAAATAAATGATATTTTTATTTTATTATATTTTATGTTTTATAAAATGAAATTTAATTGATTATAAAATATATTTTATGTATAATAATTAATTTTATTTATATTATTAATATTAATTTTATTTTGATTTATAATAAAATAAATTTTATTTATTATAAAATAACATATAATTTATTATGAAATAATTATTGGGGGCCTGATGGCCGATTGGCTTGCGCTCTGACGCTTGGTACCACAGGTTTCGGGTTCGAGTACCCGCGGTGCCTTGGATGGTTCGGAATCCACTTTAAACCGTAGGTTCTAGTCTAATAGGAGCGTAAAACATTGTGAGGATAGTATTACTCGCGTATGTAGCATATCTTCAAGGTACACTTGCCCCCTGGGTAGTGCTAAATGAGTAACAGTGGTGCAGCTCTTGCTTATGGCATAAAGATTAACTGTCGCTGTATTAACAGCTGCATTAAAACAAAATAAATTTTATTTTTATTTAAAATAAAATTTTATTTATCATAAAATTGTCTTCCATGTTTCTGATGTTTTTCGAAGCTCACCATAAAAAATGACAGTAACAATAAAATTTATAGTTTATAAAAATAATAAAAACGAATTTTATGCAAAATTATGCAAAAACGATCGCTACCAATTTTTTTATAGAAATGAACGGGTATATATGAGTGAGAGAAAAATATGCAAATATCAAGCTTTCGTAATTATGCGTGTAACTTTTGTTGATTTACAACTTTTGATTCAGACAGCAGATTCGTTGACATTAGCCAGTGGGGGCCCGCAATGTCTGAGAGAAGCCGTTTGCAGAATTCGTTCAGGTGGTGGGCTGTCGGATGGATGGATGGATGGAAATGGGGTTGTCCCAGGCTGATGCTGGTAGGCGTCTTAATGTGTCACACAGTCTGTCACTTAATGTGTCACAGTCCACCGTCTCTGGAATCAATATCAAACCGAACCTTCTGTGTCCAGAAGACATGTTCCAGGTCGACCACGAGCTACAACAACAGCAGAAGGCCTTTTATAGCTCTCTTTCAGCCCGAAGGAGAAGAAACATCTCCATGCCTCAACTTTTTCGTAGCTTTCCATGACTAACCTCTCGTTTAATAGTGATTTAGAAGGCCTTTTCAGTTCGAGAAACAACGCATTTGACGATTCGAAATTCTTGGGCTATGTTTATACGACGACGATTTGCCAGATTGACGGATAGCCTTGGTTGCTTAACAACCTCTATCACCTGCTTTGTGAGTGAGGGAAGTTTCTTAAGCTTTAAGCCCATTGATTAGATAGAAAAAAAAAGTAATATAAGTATATTATTAATTTATTTAAAAATTAATTATTCGAGTTTCTTATTAATTAATAAAAAAATTATGCATATATAATTTTTTATATTATTATTAGAATTTCAAGAAGGTAATAAAGAAAAAATAGATAGACAATAAAAACAAACAAAAACGATTGGATATCGGAACGTTAATAAATAATATTCAGAACAGCGCGAGGTCTTTTGCGATTTTTAAAATCAGAAATGTCGTAAACATAGTTGCTCAGATCATTCAAAACAGAATTATTAATATTTGGAATGGAATTATAAAATTTGTTTGCAATTTTATACACAAATTGTTTAAAACTTGGGAGGGAAAAGCTATGTTTATAATACAATGCCTCTTCGCAAACTTGGTAACCACGCAAAACCATGCAGGCAGTTTATTTTATTAATATACGTATATCTAATGAGAATGTCTATAATAGTGTTTTTTTTATTGTAGTCCAGCAATGTGTGCACTGACTATAAGCATTTTACGTGCCCTTCTTTCATGAGATATCTTGTTTCTGATATTTTCATAAAAATACATTTTCTTTAAAACCAGCTGTTCATTTCAATGTCCATGAAAAGTCTTTCCTACAATTACATATATGCCTGTGAAAAATTGTGTCCTATACTAAGTTTTGTACACCACTATAAAAATCTGTATGATGAGGAAAATAATATAATTTGGATTTGTTTATTTTCATTCTTGCTACAAATCATACCTTTTCTATAGAAAATAAATAGTTTCTAATTACAAAAATAAGTAAGTTTAGATTCAAAAAAATACTTTTTAAATATCAAATAAGCTATAATTTCCTATCTACTTGTTACAGCACACAACATAAGGTGATAATAAGTAAAAATATTTGGTTTTATTAGACTGTTCAATAATATAATAATAAATTGATAAATGCTGCTGATCTGCGCATGTGTTTCAGCGCTATTACCAGAGTCTACAACAGGGGTCTCCAAACTTTTCAGCCTTAGGGCCATACTGTTTATTCCAGTAAGTACCAAGGGCCAAAAGTGTTTTAATTTTTCGGCCATTATCTATAATTTCTAGACTATTCGCCGAGTACGAGCTCTGTGCGAGCATACGCTTGCTAAATTCGCTGGTTCAATTACTATTGTGTGTATCGAGACGACCGTGACACTTGACGACATCTAGTGGTTAAAAGCGGAAATAGGTAGGTATAACTACCGAGGGTAACCGCGGGATGTTCACTAGTTTATAATGTTAGTGGGATTCATTTCAATTTCCAGTTAGTTGTTATGCTTAAGTGAAATTTTCTGCGTATTATGCTTGTCATTGCTTTACCCAGCAAGTAAATAAAACGGAGTTATTGCCATTCTGTGTTTTTTATTCAACTTATTACAGCAACAATAAGCTATTCGCTGTCGCGGGCCGTAATTTGGAGACCCCTGGTCTACAACGTTAGTTTTGGCACTTTAACTAGAATATAAAACTTTTTTTTCTAAAAGATAATGTTATATAATATTGAAGGTCTGCCAATTTGTATTCTTACATATTTCAAAAGATCCAGCTTGATGTAAAAAAAAAAAACGGCATAACATCTATTAAAATAATTTGCACTAAATAAGTTCTTTTAAATTGTAATATGTAAAATACCGTGATAAAAGAAATTGTTTGATGTATAGCACTTTTTCATTGCTGCAGGATATTTCACAAAGTTGTGGAAATATTTAAAATAAGCGTGTAAAATGGTATAAATATATTTTTTCTTTCTAATGCAGCTGGCAAACACTTAGACAGCTTGGTCTTGGATACCTTAAGGCAAGCGCTGCACAGACATTAATCACTTCGCATTACCCAGGGGGGCGTGTAACTTGAAGATAAACCACGGATGAGGAGTAACAATGTCCCCGCAACGCGCTACGGTCATATGAGACCGGACCTACGATTTAAAGTGGATTCCGAACCACTACAAACATCCATGGCACCACCGGGACTCGAACCCGAAACCTGTAATACTGAACGCCAGAGTGCTAGCCACTCGGCCATTCAGGCCCATGATATAAATATAAGTGAAATAAGAGATAAATGTAATAGTTTTGTAATAATATTGCTACGATAGCAACTATTTTCACTTAAAAAAAAGTGATAATTTTATTAATCATGTTAAGTTGGGTGTAAATAATATTACATATATCAATGAAAATATTGTTATTCCCCAAAAGTTCTTTATTTGAATTGATAAACTGTAAATAAAAATTATTTATATAATACAGCATATATCCCACTTAAATTTCTACCATGTAAATTTTAAAGCATTGTTGCTAATCAATCTAATTACAACACAACTGTTTAAAATACATTTTAAATATCTCAAATTTTAATAGACGTGGAACAATGATAATAAAAACATTTATTTTACAAAACAATAATGGATTTCACTATTAACATATCGATTATTGAAACTATGCACTGTTGCAATGCAAGAATGAAAATATTTTCACAAAGTAGTTTAAATTGATTGATATTGGTGAGTTATTTTCTGATCTCGTTTATATTCTGCTTTTATAAGTTAAAAATGGATTTTCCATTTAATGTGCTCGCTTGGCTGTGTTTCATTCTCTCTTTAGTCCTTCCCTCGTACAGCTTTCTTTTGATTTGCACCGTAGTTTTTCTCTTCCACATGTCACTGGATATCACCAACTCTACCCTCCATAACAATAGAAGCAATAATCAGGCACCTCTTAAAAATATTAAAATAATTGTAATTAATACCGGAGAACCAACCGTTGACCATTTACTAGTCTATCCAACCACAGAGCAAAAGAAAATTACTGATAACTGCCTCACACCCACTGTCACCTTTCATGCCCCTATCCACAACACACCCACTCAAACAATTCCAGACATTACAATAGAACTAAGACAGCCAACCGTAGATGAATTACTCACATACCCTACCATTGAACAATATCTACACAAACATAATATTTTAAAACCCATCACCATGTAATAATTTCATTTTCTTAAACAGATCCATCAGCAGAGATGGTGATATCCAGGCTTGACAGACCCCTCGCATATAACAAAAATAATATAATTTGAAAACTTCATTAAAAATAACTCAATCAATATCGAACAAAGTAAATGAAACTATTTTAAACCACAGATTCAGCAAAATATCCAGCCAAACAATATAACACCTTTTGCAATCAAAACTCATATTATTTCATCATATATTTACTTTTTCTCTATTTTATCTGCTCAATAATATGCTCCAAGAATAATTTCTTCAATATCCTGGATCTTCAAATTCAAGCACCTATCAATCGACCAATTCAAGCATCAAAAGTGATTCCGGAAACACAACTGAGAATATTACCATAGACTATTTGCCATCTACTCCAATTAAAGAACGCGAATTCGACATGACAAAATATTAAAGAAAATCATCTATATTTTTATTCCTCTACCTTTAATCATCTATCAACTAAAAGCCTCTATAATAATAATATAATTGGAAAACTCAACTCAAACATAATAATTTTTGATACACTGCAGAAAAGAAAAAAATTCAATGCATCGATTTGACACTAAATTCCTCCAAAGAATGTGAATAAACTTCTTCAAACTAATACATAGCTATGATCATGTCATTATTTCCTTCCTTCGAATTATTCCTACCCTAAACGAATTCATATCTTATTAAAATAGACATTTCAGATGCAAAGACAAAATCTTGAAGCTAATCATCTGCAATGCATGTCATCATCCGTCTACCTATAAACACATCTATCATCACTATTTCCTATATAACAATAGAAGAATTTGGAAAACCATGCAAGAATAACCACATCAGGTAATTATTTTAGAGCAAAAAGAAGCAAACAATATTTTCAAATCATCTATTAACCATTAAATCTTTCTAAAAGGAACAATAATTCAAGCCACTCAGCAATATTTGAAATTATTTCAATATTGGCAATAGAAGTAAGCAACATGACAATAGACTAATTAACATCTTTGCAACTGCAGAAAAATATCAACAGGAATACAATATTAAAGACATTCATCCATTAAAGATAATATCATTATTATGTCTGTAAACCGATCTATCAGCTGCCATTTGGAAAACCATATCATCGGAAAATATATTTAGAACCTATTACCTGAAAAACAGCTTACTGATTACAGAACATTTACAAACCATTCATTTGACAATAGATCTAACAAATCAAGTAACTCAACTTTCCGAACAATAGCCACAGAAAAATACTTGATGCAAACCAACTTTTCTAATAACTGAAGAAAGAGAATGAAATTGAACAGTAGCACTCGAAGAAAAAGAAGAACCTAAATGTGTAATTGTGTATATGTTTTTATATGTTTATATGTTATATGTTTTTTCTATGTTATATGTTTTTATGTTATATGTTTTATGTTATATGTTATATGTTTTTATGTTATGTGTTTTTTATATGTTATATGTTTTATGTTATGTGTTTTATATGTTATATGTTTTACACGTTTAAATATTTTACGTTTTCATGTTTTAAAAATGTTTATATTTATTTCATTGTATATATTCATTGTACATATTTCATTTTTCATCTGTATATTTCATTTTTCACCGTCTTCTTCATTGTATATATTCACTGTAAATATCCCTAACACATACGTTTTGAAAACGTAAACTTGTAAATATATATTGCGCAAATATGTAATAAATACATAATTAAAAAAAATTTGCTTCTCAATCATTTTTTCAATTAAAATCCTACATTTACATGTTTATGCATATATTTAAAAAAAAAAATTAGCAAATTCAAATTTTGTAAATTTCTTGTGCTGTTCACTATTCTGCAAAGAATATTGGAATAGAGAATTTTAGGATTAAATAAATATTTTTAATAAGACGGGGTAAAAATCTAGAATATGTACCGTTAGTGTCAAATACATCGTCAGAATGCCAAGCCGCCAAGTACACATAATAATAAGTACCGTAATTAATTCCTGAGTTAAAACCATATCACGCCAAAATTCATCCCTAGGATGACTAATCGCCAAGTAAATATATAAAAGGGCTGTCGCAGTTGGATGTTGTAAAATGCTATATCATCAAAACTATTCGCCAAAAATCGCTATTACGCCAACATTAGTTGCCAAACAGCAACTACGTCAACTTCTATTCGTTAAATTACATTTATGTCGCATTTTATAGCTTTAATGCAAATATTATCAATATCATCACAAAATTGTATTCCTGAAATTATTTTACACCAAAATGTATTGCTTCAACGCCAAATTTTAGCACTATTATGCCAAATTTATGCCTGACTTTTATAATTGATATAAAAGTCCACAGGGAACACTTTTCTGGAAGACACGTTTCGTCTTTTAACATTATGTGATGACAGTCTTCTGAAAATTTCATGAATGGTTGTGACATCTTTCTAAAAGTTGCGAATTTTAATTAGGTTCTTTGGGTACCTCAGGCATATGTTTGTCATATACACAAGGATACATTTGGGGTGTGTTTTAAGTTATTTTTTATTATAATTTTTAAATATTTAATTTAACTATTATAATATATTTCTTCAGAAATTTTAATAAGTTGCGCCTACAGTTATTCGTAGAATTTTAAATGGTCCCCAATTTCAAAAAGTTTGAGAACTACTGCTCTAGATCAGGGGTCTAAAAATTTTCTAGCCTTAGGCCATACTGTGTACTCCAGTAAGTACCAAGGGCCAAAACCGTTTTAATTTTTCTCACGTTATTCCAATTTGTAGACCAGTCGCCGAGTACGCTCTCTGAGCGAGCATACGCTTGTTAACTACAAACTATTGTCAGTGAAAAATCACAATTACACAAATCTCATTAGTATTTTTTTACAAGTGGATATCCTGCGGTTTCATTCGTGTTAATTTAGCTTTACGTTCCTGAGGGATTTTCTGGATAAAAATCATATGTTCGATTCAGGATATATACATTCCAATCATCGATATACATACATATGCGATACTCTTTTACCCCAACTTAACTACCGAGGGTAACCGCGGGATGTTCACTGGTTAAAATGTTAGTGGATTCATTTCAATTACTTGTAAGTTGTTATGTTTAAGTTAAATTTTCCGCCTATTTTGCTTGTCATTAAGATTTACCTAACAAGTCAATAACACCAAGTTATTATAATTCTGTGTTTTTATCGTCTATATACATACATATACACATCGATATACTTTACATATACGATACTCTTTTACCCCAACATAACTACCGAGGGTAACCGGGGGATGCTCGCTTAGTTTACAATGTTAGTGGGATTCATTTCAATTACTTGTTAGTTGTTATGCTAAAGTTAAATTTTCCGCGTATTATGCTTGACATTCAGCTTTACCTAGCAAGTAAATAAAATCGAGTTATTATCATTCTGTGTTTTTTTATTGAACTTATTACAGCAACAATAAGCTATTCGTGTCGCGGGCCGGATTGATGACACTGGCGGGCCGTAGTTTGGAGACCCCTGCTCTAGATCAACATCTACTTTATGATGGTTCTGTTTAGACGCATCTTCCATCAAGCTTCAATCTGTGCAAATAATTATACAAATGTCGAGTGATCCTTCAATTTGATTGAATTGTTCAACCTGACGTAAATAATATTCCATTGTGCGGGCAGCTATGAGCGAAGCATTAAGACATAATTAATCGTCAAAATCTAATTAGAATGAAAATTTGTAATATAATTTGAATTTCTATTTTTTTAAACCGGGTGTTTGGTTGTAATACTATACAGATTCAACTACTTATCCATTGGCGCCAATGAGTACGATGCGTTTTTTAATCAGAGTCTATGGGCACATCAGGCTTATGTTTCTCATAAAAACCAGAATAAATAAATCTGGGATGCGTTTAATTTTATTTTTCATCTAATTTTTTTTTTTAATTTTCATTATCTCAGAAATTTGCAAATAGTGCGCCTACAATTATCTTTAGAATTTTAAATAGGCCCCGACATCGATCTGTTTAGAAACATCTGTCAACAACCCTCAATTGATGGTATCGCTCCTATAGAAATATTGAGTGATCCTTCAATTTTCAATGGTTAAATAATCTCCCATTGTACGTGGAACTATGAACAAACATTAAGACAACATGAATCGACGGAATCTAATTGGAATGGAAACTATGGCCTATAATTTGAATTTTAGCTTTTTTAACACTTGGTACTGGGTGCAATATATCTACCTCCCCCGTGGTGCACCTGGTAACACTTTTTTAGTGGCTAAAAGATCTACAACTTGGCATTATGTCTTCCTCCCCTCACTTTGATACTCTTCGAGTGCTATAGTGGAATGCCGGTGGACTGTCTCAATCCAAGCGCGCCAAAGAGCTTTTGCTGACTCTGTGTGAGAAGGATATTGATGTTTTTACTATTATGGAGCCTAATTTGACAACCGACTGCCTGCGAAACCATCTTTACAGACTCAAATTTGTTCCTTCCTCGATATGCACTCTGTGAAGCTCTGGAGAGGCCATGGACTCCACGCATCTACTTCACTATCCGGCTCTGAACAAGACTTTTCTCACCGAGCGGCATTGGGAGGCTAGAGATAGTGAGATTAATGAACTCTGTTTCAGCATGTTTTGTTGTATTCTCTGTTTTTTTTATTTTTCGTTGTTCTTTTTTTTTTGCTGTAACTGCTCATTATCTGCCATTGGAAATAAAAAAAAAACACTTGCTACTTGGTTGTATTGCAATGAAGCTTCAACTACTCATTTTTTTTCAAAAAAATGATTATGGATTTCTTTGAAAAACGGAAGGGCAGATGGTAAAATTATTTTTAAATTTATTTTATTGATATCACCAAACCTTTTAAAAACTATCAATGTTTCTCATAAACACAAGAATAAAAACTAGCGGTGCGTCTATTTTTTTGTCGCATTTTTTTAATATTTGATGTAACTATTATAAGATATTTTTAGAAATTCGCATAGAGTACGCCCACTGTTAGTTTTAGAATTTTAAATGGTTCCTGACTTCAAAAAGTTGAGAACTACTGTTCTAGATGACTATCTACATTATGAGCATTCTGTTTTGATGTATTTTTCAACAATCCTCAATTGGTGCTATTGCTTCTATATAGATGTCGAGTGATCCTTCAATTTCACTTAATTGCACGGTTTATCTTAAATAGTTAAAAAATCTCCCATTATGCGTTAACTATGAGTTGAGCACTAATATAAAACGAATCGTGGGAATTTAATTAAAACAGAAAGTGTACTATATTTTGAATGTAACAGTAATGTCCGATTGAAATATGATTGTAGAACGTTGAATGTAGAACAGACCATCCTATCCTGTAAAAAGACATCATCTCCAGTCTAGAAACATGCCAGTGGGAAGACGGCCTTGGCCCAACATGGGGTTTTATGCCGATGATGATGGCTAACATAAAAATTAAAGACAATTTTCTACGTCTAATACATCTCTAAACTTATTTTATTTTCTAATTTGTTTTTATAATTTTAAGAATTCGAAACTTAATTTCAGTATTTTCCCATCCATTAACACATGTTTTAAACAATCTTTTAAATGCTGTCTGATAATAAGTTAGCAAAATATACATCTCAAGCAGTTTTTTACATTTCATTTGCATACCCCCTTCACAGCATATTAATGATTGTCCGAAGCCCATATATTCCTGAGAATGCAGGCACATGTTCGGATATTCTAAACAGCCCACCCTTGTTCAGTCTGAAATAAATTTTATTTGAAAACTGGATATTTCCCCCGGGGCCTGGTCTAACAGGTTCGTAGAGCGTTGTGGGAGTAGTGTTACACGCATCAGTAGCATATCTTCAAGCGACACGTGTCCGCAGGGTAGTGCCAAATGAGTAACGAAGGTTGCCCTTATGCCCTTGCTTATGGCTAAAAAATAACTATCGCTATATTGCCAGCTGCATTAGAACAACAAAATAAAATAATTTTTTTTATTTATAATAAAATATTATTTATAATAAAAAAAAATATTTTACTATATTCCATCTTTCTGATAAAAATCTAAATAAAAAATTCTCACAACTCACTACTTTAAATCGAATAACAAGGTCTTAGTTATTGTTAAGTAATAAAATATAATAAATTTTTGTTTTCCATTTAATGAAAATCGGAGTTTATAGGCTTTTTATGTAAATTTTTAAAGCAATTGTTTTAATAGGATGGAAATATTTACTTTTTTTTTTTTTTTAATAATGTAAATATAAAGAAATCCTTGAGGAGAAATTTATTCTTGAAATTCCGATTTCTGTCTCAGAAAGTCGTGGGCGTCATTCATTTCGAAGAATTTTGGGCTTCTAATGTCTTCTGAATTCACTGACTGCGTGCGAGATTTGTCAATACGCGTAGGACGTACATCTGTAATTCAGGGAAACATAACAAATGACGTTAAATGAAGAAATGTGTTTGCGGCTCACAAATAAATGGATAGTCGTGAAAATTTTCATTTTTTTTTTTTTTTCGTATTATATGTGAAAAAAAAAATTAAGATTTATTTGTTTATTTTCAGATAAATCATAGTTTATTTGGAGTGGAATATTATAATTTTTCCTTCAAGAATATGATGAGTGTTATTTCTCGTGCTTTAAAACAATAATTTTTAAAGCTTTCTCTTTTGTGTCTTGAATAATAAATTATTTTCTTTCTTGATATTAAATATTCGAATTAATATTATTCAATAATATTAAAAAATACTTTATTTTATTTTATTTATTATAAGATGAAATTTAATTTATTATAAAATAATTTTTTATTATTATTTATAATTAAATTTTATTTATTATAAAATAAATTCTATTTTATTTTATTCTATTTTATTTTTTATAAAATAAAATTTAATTTATTATAAAATAAATTTATTTTTTTATTTATTTTATTTTTTTATAAAATAAAATTTATTTATTATAAAATAAATTTTTATTTATATTAAAATCTTATTTTATACAATAAATTTTATTTTTATTTATAATATTAATTTATTATAAAATAAATTTTATTATGTTTCATTTATTATAAAAGAATACTTAATTTATTATAAAAAATGTTTTGGGGCCTGATGGACGAGTAGCTAGCGCTCTGGCGCTCGATACCACAGGTTTCGGGTTCGAGTCCCGGCGGTGTTTGTAGTGGTTCAGAATCCACTTTCAGGTCCCAGTCTTATACGATCGTAGAGAGTTGTAAGGGGTAGTGTTACTCGCGTCTGTCGCATATGTTCAAGCTGCACGTGGCTCCTGGGTACTGCTAATTGAGTAACAGGGGTGCAGCCTTGCTTATGGCATAAAGATTAACTG
Source organism: Caerostris extrusa (assembly GCA_021605095.1). Lineage (NCBI taxonomy): Eukaryota > Metazoa > Arthropoda > Arachnida > Araneae > Araneidae > Caerostris > Caerostris extrusa. The sequence continues at coordinate 16,915 of BPLR01003868.1, forward strand.
TCTCTGTATTGCCAGTTGCATTAGAACAACATAAAATAAATTTTATTTTTCTTAATAATAAAATATTATTTATTATAAAATAAATTTTATTTTGTTTTACTACATTAGATTTTTTTATTAAAATCTCAATAAAAAATTCATAATAGCTCGCTACTTTAATAGATTAAAACGGCTTAGTAATTATTAAGTAAAAACAATATAATAAATTCCTGTTTTCAATTTAATTAAATTAGCAGTTTACAGAGTTATTATGCAAATGTTTAAAGAAATTGTTTTAATATAATGGAAATATTTATTTTTTTAATAAAGTAAGAATAAAAATAGATTTAACTATAATATTTTTAATGAGAAAAACTTTTTTCATACTCCATTGTTTTGGTAATTTCTCTATAAATTTAAAATATACTTTTTAATAGCTTTTTCAATAACATAATGTAATAGTTTTTAGCAGTTTTGAAGTTTTAGATTAGTTTTTAGATTAGCAACTATTAACATAAGTTAAAACTTTATCACAAAAATAAAAGTTCTATTATAATATTTTTATAATTGGAAATAAATTTTTTCTTCAGTTTTTACAGTGTTTTGGCAGTTTAGCTACAGATAATTACAAATATATATTCATGATTTTTATTATGATAATGAATTATAATAATTATACTATTATAATAGTAATAAATAAAACACTTAACAAGCTATTGATAAATTAAATTTTTATATTATTTTCAATGTATAATATTTTTAAAAATGTAATTAAAACTGTTCAAAAATGTACTCTAATTTAAATTTTCATAAAAAAAAAACCTTTCAATTAACTAAAACTCATCACGGGAAAATATCAAACTTGATCATTTACTTTTAAAGAAATAATTACTGAAATAAAAACTTTTACTACTTATTTTTAGTTTTAATTATGAAATGTATAATATTTTTAAATTATCGAGACAGCCAATAATTAGGAAAATAACAGATAAATTTTAAATTGTAGTGTGCTGGTTGGGCAACCAGATTGTAACTGGGTGTGGTTCGGTTGAGATACTTGAAGCACAGGTTGGAGAACTCGCAGCTTTATTTTCAGACTCGCATACAATTTGAGACATACAATATTTAACACATTTAAAAATTTATATTTATAGTTTCGGGGAAGAATTCAACTTCTACGCTGAAACCCCGACACCGCAAGGGGTGCGAGAAATATATTTCACTCCAGGTGAGAGTCTGTAGCCCAATTAATACACACGTTGTGTTAAATATATTTAGTCTTGGGATAAGTGACTATAAACTAAACGTTTCTCAGCGGGAAGCGCAAGTTGCGCTGTAGTTTTCTCGAGTGAGAGTCTCGAGGCCGACTGACAATTTCTTCTGAACGTCACAGAGGGCGCTCTTGCCACTGTGTAGGAGGTAGCACGGCTACAAAATATAATTAGAACTAAAATTCTATGCATGCATCCATGAATATTGTTAATTAATTAATTTGTTGCTTAGGTAATGTTAAAAGTAAATTAATTCTGGGGAAATACATTACAGTTATAATAATTTTACTAAAAAATATTTTTAAATGGTTATATATATATATATATTTTTTTTGAGACAACGAATTTCAATAGCATTTCCTTCAAAACTGGCTCATGAACATTCACTAATGTGTTGAGTGCTTAATTGAGAGTGAATTTTGAATTTTACTGAATTTCATTTTTCTAAACAAAGATTTCTTTCAATTTTCCTAAATAAAGATAAGGCATTAAGTTGTTGTTCTTAACCCACTTGGTTGACAGCACCATCCATACTAAGTAAACTAATCCGTGTGTTATCCTGGAAGAAAGGAAGGGGAACGGCTCTGTTGTGATGGAGCACAAGTAGGTAGAAGTCTGACTTGTCTTCGTGCGCCGAAGAAGGAAGGCAGTGCCTTCCGGAAGGACTTTTGGGGGAAACTACCCTGCATTTGCGTATCATATGGGAGTAAACCTAGAAAACTCGTATCCGGTAGTCCGACTCAAGAGGCAAGATGTTCAACATCAAAAATGTCGGGGAGTCTCTCCTTTTTTTGAAACAGTGTCTACAACAAAACCGCCACCGGATTGAACCTCATCCCTAACGCTCACCATCGGTACACGTTACTACTGAGCCACGAGTCGGCCAGGCATTTAGCGATGTCAAAGAAGGGCTGCTACGGAGGAAGAGTTTACAGGTTTGATTCCCACCAAATTAAATTGAGCAATATAAGATGGTAAATAAATATGGGCGCTTTTTGTATCTGATTGTTAGGCTGCTAAACATGGGTGTTTTCTAGCTTTCTTCAACACAAATTTTAACCATATACCCTGGGAGAGATCTCAACAAAAGCATCTTTTCTCTATCTATCTCTATTTTTCTCTTCTTATTTGTTCGATAGCTCGGTCATAAAAATAAACTCAAGTAAAAAAGTGGACTGTATAAATTTAATCTCCGGGCAGCCATAGTATACACGCAACCTTTCTCTGGTTACAGAAGTTCAACTGTTTTACTTATGCAGCCGTCAAGCTCGAAGATGCACTGCCGCACGACTTTTTCTCTTCGGTCGCTGAGTACAGCTCCTTTATTTATGCAGCCATCAAGTCGAAGATGCACTGCCACACAACCTTTCTTTTGTTGTTTGTTTCTTTTTCTCTCCGGTCCCACTCGCCCCCTGCCAGACATAGACAGGATGTTTTTCTAGACCAACCCCATGCAGGGAACCCCGACGTAACAATGGGGTGTGGTATAACAAACTCATCTCGAATTTAATCTGCTATACAATCCAATATCCGTCAGTAAACGATATTGTTGTTCTGCTGTGATGGAGCACCTAGACCAAGGTGAAAATCTGACTTGGCTCCATGACGCTCTACAGTCATATGAGACAATACCTACGGCTTATTTTGAACAGCTACAAACATCCATAGCACCACCAGGACTTGAAGCCAGAAACCTGTCGTACCGAGAGCCAGATTGCTAGACACTGTGCCATTAAAGCCCCATATTAGAATATCAAACGAGGATTTCAAATATCCAGCATGTAAATCGAATTCGTCAATTATATTTTCTCAATGACTGAAATGCACACCTTAGTCGGAAATCCAACTCCCCTGTTGACGCCTAGAGTGAATTTCCTAACATAATGAATTCTAACACAATTTAAACAAAAGTACTGAATAAACTAAAATGTTAAATGGATAAAGTATTATTTGTAAAGTTAATTAAAAACAAAAACAGAACTAAATCAAACAATTACTTTTATCTGCCAAATATTTTGCCAAATTCCAATGCAATTAAGCACTATGTAGATTCGTTCAAAGTATTTGCCCGCTAAATAGATAAAATTCTGAATCATTGGAAGTCGAATACTTCTTAGATATACTTCTTATACGGTTCATTAACGTTTTTTTTTTTTTAGCTTAAAGCAGCGGTTTCGTGAATTTTGTTCCGAAGCTCTATTTGAATAAACCCTGATTCGATTTGACGATTCTAGACTGATAAAAAAAAAAGGTTTTACTGCAATGATTTCCTTATTATTTGATTATTTCCTTTTTTTTTTACTTGAGAGAAAAAAGATTTTTTTGCGCTTTATTTATTTATAACTATCCCAAAAGGTTTTTTGAACTAGAGAAGTCTAATTTCGAAACAGGGTCGAAAGCTAAAATCAAAGGTTTCGTATCGAATACGGAAATGTACACTGTAAATTTAAAAATTGAAAAGTCCTTCGGTTTAGTTTGAGGAGGAGAAAAAAAGTGATAGATTTCCTCAATTGCCAATCATGGAGGGGAGGGTGTCAGTTTAATAAATGCCATGGAAACCAGTGTTTAGAGTGTAATGTATTCTAGGTAACGCTGTATCTGAAATACAGAGTAATTATAATTAAATTCCTACTTTCAAAATGCTGTAAAAAAAGAACCACTCTTCACAAGGAGTTCAAATTTGAACTGAAGATACTTGATGAAAGGGGAAACGATACAGTATCAAAAAAGAATTCCATTGATTTTCCCATCCAATTTGGGTATGACCTTGACTTTTTAAAGGGAACGGGGGCAGCTTCTATTGTGATGGAGCATCCGTAGAAAGAACTCTGACTTGTCTCGGGATGCTCTACAGTCATGAGACCGGGACTCACGGCTTCAACTGGATTTCGAATCACTATAAGCCTCCATGACATCCGCCGGGACTCGAACCCGAAATGTGTGGCATCGAGCGCCAAGAGTGCTAGACACTTGGCCATTCAAACCTATATCAGGATATCAAACGAGGATTTCAAATACACAGCTGCTAAAAACGAATTCGTCAATTATATTACTAATTTTTCTCAATAACTGCAATGCACACCACAATCGGAATCCAACTGACTTGTTAACTATACCGAGCATGAATTTAATAATACAAGGAATTGGATTTAAGCAAAAACATTATTCATTTAATATTTTAATTTATTCAAAGTATTATTTTATGAAAGTAAATTAAAAATGAAAACAAACTAAATCAAACAATTACTTTTATCTGCCTCAAACATAATACAAAGAATTCTTTTTCAAAAAAAAAAAAAGAAAAAGAATGTTAATGCAGTGATTATTGCTTATTATTTGATTATTTCGTTTTTACACTTGGAGTGGAAAAAAAAGTTTTTTGTGTGTTTTATTTATTTATATGTATCGCAAAAGGTTTCTGAACTAGAGATGTCTAATTCGAAATAGGGAGAAGCCAAACGGGAAAACTTCCGTATCTAAGTATCTAATACGGAAATGTAATGATAAATCCGTTAACTGAAAAGTCCTTCAGTTGAGGTCGAGGAAGAGAAAATAGTGATACAGGCCCTCAAATGCCAATCATGGAAGGTGTCAGTTTAATAATTGTCATGGAAAACAATGTTTATATCAGGGTGGCCAACCAAATGGTCTTGCAGGCCACTTTGGAAAGGCATCATATCTCCGTGGGCTGCATATAACATTATATATCCCCGTATTAGATTTATATCCACTACAGACATTTTTTCGAGAGAAACATTGAAACATAAGGAGTTATTTCTGTGTTTACTATTATTTTACATGTAAACATGGATAATAGAATAATAATGATACTAAACGCACATTGTAAAAAGAAATATATAACATTAAAGATGAATTATAAAATAAATATAAATATACATGAAATAAAAAAAATGAAACCATTAAAAAATATTTGTTTCACTAGTGCGATATTTGTTTCTCCACTCTTTCACTTAGCTTTTGCAAATCGATCTTAATTTGGGTATTTGTACATCGTAATGGGTGTTGCAGGTTAGCATCTGTTATGTTTGAGCGAGTTTTGTGTTTGGTTAATTTCATTTTAGAACAAAAATGTATGTTGAACCGAAAGCGCTAACAACTTCAACTAAGAGTCTGGTTTGCTCTGCTAACAGTAATTAATAAGTTCAAGTTTATTCCAGTTTGTCAAATTAGTAATATTAAATCGCAAAAAATATAAATTATTAATTCCCCAGCAAACATTAATAAAATGCGACAACAACAGCAATAAATCTCGTGAAAGTGTTTAGATTGAAAATAATTTGTTTGAATAAAAATAGAATTATATTTTTAATCATACGTCAATACATAAAATGTAAAGTAAATTTGTCACTGAATATTTAATTTAATTTATTATTATTTTAATAAAACGCTGTAAAATCTTCTAATAGAATATTTCTTGATATTTTTACTTAACGAATAATATAAAATATGTTATTTTCTAGAGCTAGAGAAATTTGGCTTGTACATTCTAAAAACAAGTAAAAGAAGGCAAGGATAATTAAATTTAGGAATTTTCCATGTTTATATTGTGTTCAGAGAATTGCATTTTCGCTTTTTATTCATTGGAAACATTCTTTACAGTCAATAAACCAATTACGAGGGAAGTATAATATAATTTTATTAAAAAGATATAAAATTATATTAGAGATAAAATCTCAAATTAAAAAGCATCACGAACAAAAATATTTCTGTTTCGAAACATTTTAGAATTATTCAATACAAAAATGGAATCTTTTGAAAATTAGTGGATTTGCAATTTAATTTTTACGCGATGAATGGATATAATGTGCAGATAACAACTTTTTTAGAAAACTAATCTGTTAATATTTTAAACAAATACTAATATAAAATAATATTGATTCAAACAAAAATTTTTATAAAATTCCAATTATTAAAAATTTATATATTTTTGTAATCAAATAATCAAAATAAATTTAGTATTTCCATATACATAATTTCGATTTATTCTATGAAGTAATAAATAATAAATAAAAAACTTAAAACAGAAAAGTAACATCTTTCAGTTGTATTTTATAAGAAAAAATAAATAAGTTTTTTGCTGTTTAGTTCAACAATTTTAAAAAGTTACTTTCGTAGTGATAGAAAAAGATATTTTTAATTTTTATAGTAAATAAACCAATATGAAAGGTATAAATAAAAGGGGACCTATAAAAAATGTGTAATGCCCAAAACGAAATCACTTTTGTTTTCGTTTAAAAATTTACAAATTTAAAAAGAAAATAATAATAAATAAAATCAAAAACTTGAGTTTTGAGATAATTTAAATCTATTTTTACGTAATTGTGTATTTTGTAATTAAATGATCGAAAAATAATTTACTGGTATTTACATAGTTTTGCTTTATTCTACGAAGTAATAAATAATAAATAAAGAACTTGAAAAGAAAAGTAACGAGCTGTATCTTATAAGAAAAAAAAAATAAATACTTTTTTGCTGTTTAGTTTCATATATAATTTTAAAAATAGTTATAATCATAGTGATTGAAGTACAGACAAATATTAAAATAAATACCTTAAAATATTTACATCTTTTTATTATTTATAATAAATGAATCAATATAAAAAGACATAAATAAAATTTGCCCTATAAAAAAGTGTGTAATTAACAGAAGGAAAACACTTTTTTTGTTTAATAATTTTAAAAATGTCAAAAAACACTCTGTTTTGAGGGTTAAATCTATTTTTATGTAATTAAAAATTTTTGTAATTAAATGATCGAAAAAAATTAAAATTATAAAGAGAAAAGTTATGAGTTGTATTTTATCAGAAAAAATAAATACATTTTTGCTGTTTAGTTTCACAATTAATTTTAAAAAAGTTCCTAGTAATTCGTTAGTAATTTATAATAAATGAACAAAAATAATATCAAATATTATCATCTTCAATATTAAGATATTCAATCAAATATTAAGATAAATATATTAAAATACTTACATCTTTTATAATGTATAGTAAATAAACCAATATAAAACAATAGAAATAAAAGTGTGTCTATAAAATTGTGTAACGCACAAAACGAAATAACTTTTTTCAGTTTAAATACCTACAGAATTTTAGAAATGTCGAAAAACACTCAGTTTTGAGATAGATTAAATCTATTTTACTTATTTTGATTAAACGAAATTTAAATATACCAAATTAGCGTTCTTTAAAAGGAATACTTAGTGCTATTTCAGTGTAAAGAAAACGAATTGCAATATTTTATTTTGCTAATTCCTTCGAGGTTTCAGACGCCATAGTGGATGGTTCTATGCTGATAATAATCATGCTATTTGTTTCCATTGTCAATTTAGCTACCATCAGATCGTTGATAATTGAAAAGTGTTCCACTTGGAAGGCAAAGCGGATGTGGAAGTTAATTAATTTAATCCCAGTTATCACCAAAACGCCATTCCAGGTAAGATTTGAAACTCTGTCAGATTGATTGTCAACGAATTGGATAAAAGAGGGTTAATTAATAGAAATTGATTGTTAAAAGAATAAATGGATCTTTTTTTATTATGTAATGGAGTTGATTTGCTGATATAGTGTAGTTACTATATAATTTTTTAAAAATACAGTGGAATTAAAAGGAATTTAGTTTAAGCGTCATCCAAAAATTTGTTTACTAATTTTTTTGTAATGAAAGCACTGCCGTATGGGAATTTCTTTAAGGTTTTCATTGTAAATATTTTTTATTGCGGTTTCTCAATTTTCATTTATTTTTCTTTTTAATACTGCTACTATTTACTGTTATATTCAATCATAATACCATTATTTAAAATATATTGTTCTGCAATACAAGTGATACTGATGAAACCATTTTAACTTTTATAAAGACAGATTTTTTACTTTTATTCATAGATCTTTATTTAAAGATTTTTGTTTTAACAGAAACACACTCTAATGGGAATTTTTTAAAAAGCTTTTTGTTGTAAATATTATTTATTGTTAATATTATATATTGTTTATTTATTATTTTTTTCTTCTAAATAATACTGTTGTTTACAGTAATATTTATATTTATTTAATCATAATCCCGTTACTTGCTGTACAAATATATATGAACTGACCAAAATATTGTAACTTTTTTTTTATCAAAGATATATATTTTTACATTTATTCATAGATCTTTAATTACAGATTTGTTTTAAAAAATACAATTTATTCGAAATTTTGTTAAGCTTTTTATTGTAAATATAATTTATTGCTGTTTCTTGAATTTTCATTGTTTTTTTATCTAAATACTACTGCTATTTTCAGTAATATTTATACTCAATTAATTATAATACCGTTGCTTAAACTATTAATGTTGTTTGTTGTTGTTTCTTATCCCCTTGTCTGGCCAAGCCCACGAGCCCATACGTACTCATGATTGAAGGGAAGGAAGCAGCTTCTGTTGTGATGGAGCATCCGTAGGTAGAAGTCTGACTTTGGCTCCGTGACGCCCTTAGAGTCATAGGAGACCGGGACCTACGGCTTAAAGTGGATTCGAACCACTAGAAACATCCATGGCATCGTCGGGATGCGAACCCGAAACCTGTGGCACCGAGCGCCAGAGCGCTAGACACTCGGCCATTCAGGTCCCAAATTTGTGAATGCCAACGGCACGCGGTGGTGCACATACATATGTTACTGAGCGATACATTTTAACTTTTTATGAAGGACATTATACACTGAAGTGACAAAAAGTCATGGGATACCTCTTAATATCGTGTCGGCCCTCCTTTCGCCCGGCGAAGTGCAGCAACTCGACGTGGCAAGTCGTTGGAAGTCTTCTGCAGGAACATTCAGCCATGCTGTCTCGATAGACGTCCATAATTGTGAAAGTGTTGATGGTGCAGGATTTTGGGCACGAACAGACCTCTCGATGATGTCCCATAAATGCTCGATGGGATTCATGTCGGGCGATCTAGGTGGCCAGATCATTCGTTGGAATTGTCCAGAATGTTCTTCAAACCAATTGCGAACAGTTGTGTGGCCCGGTGATATGGCGCATTGTCATCCATAAAAAATCCAATCGTTGTTTGGGTACATGAAGTCCATGAATGGCTGCAAGTGATCTCAAGTAGCTGAACATAAGCATATCCAGTCAATGTTCGGTCCAGTCGCACCAGAGGACCAAGTCCATGCCATGAAAAAACAGCCCACACCATTACGGAGCTACCACCAGCTTGAACAGTGTCTTGCTGACAGTTTGGGTCCATGGCTTCGTGGGGTCTGCGCCTCACTCGGACCCTACCATCAGCTCGTACCAACTGAAATCGTGACTCATCGGACCAGGCCACGGCTTTCCATTCATCTAGGGACCAACCGATATGCTCACGTGCCCACGACAGTCGCTGCAAGCGATGTCGTTCTGTCAGTAAAAGGCACTCGAGTCGGTCTTCTGCTGGAATAGCCCAAGAAAGCCAAATTTCTCCGCACAGTTCTAACAGACAAGTCCCTTGTACGTCCCACATTGATTTCTGCGGTTATTTGACGCAGTGTTGCTTGTCTGTTAGAATTTACGACTCTTTGCAGACGTCGCTGGTCTCGGTCGTTAAGTGCAGGCGGTCGACCACTGCGCTGTCCATGGTGGGATGTTATGCCTGAAATGTCATACTCTCGGCACACTCTTGACACAGTGGATCTGGGAATGTTGAATTCCCTAACGATTTCCGAAATGGCATGACCCATGCGTCTAGCTCCAACTAACATTCCGCTTTCAAAGTCTGTTAATTCCAGTCGTGCGGTCATCATCACGTCAAAACCTCTTCACATGAATAACTTGAACAGAAATGAAAGCTCTGCGAAAAAGCACTGCGCATTTATACCCTGTTCTACGCGATGCTACTGCCATCTGAAAATTTGCATATTGCTATCCCTTGAGCTTTTTGTCACTTCGGTGTATATATATATATTATACATATATATATATATATTATATATTGTATATATATATATATAACAATAAGCTGAAACATGGCCACTAACCGTAAGAGAAGAAAATGTTGCAATCTTTTGAAGAAAAGTGCTACCAACTATTTTTTTGGTTATATCAATGACAATGGAAATTGGCGAAGAAGATACAATTTTGAACTTTACTCTTTAGAGATATTGACATTCTAAACTTTATTAAACCGAGCAGAATGAGATGGGTCAGTCATCTCATTGTGATGAACTGCTCAAAAAAAAGTGAAAAAGTGATCTCAAAGTGATAAGAGCTGCTTTGAAGGTTTTCAATGTAATCCCTTTTGGACAGGGACAGGGGGAAGACCGAAAACCGAAAAAGGAAGGCGGGTCGACTGTTTTAGACTCTGATTTTAACGTTATTAAGATCAAGTGGAGGTCCACGGCCAAGAGGAGTTCAGTCTGACTGGATCTTTCAAAAAGGCCAAGGCCCTCAGCGGGCTGTCGAGCCAGTTATGATAACAATAATGGAATAAATTATATAATAAACACGATGCAACCCTTCTTCCTGCTACCCACTGGCAAGAGAGCCCCTTGTGGCATTCAGAAGAAATGCTCAATTGGCCTACAGACTCTCTTTCACCCGGTGAGAAAGTATATTTCATGCACCCTGCTTGTAGCCGAGTGTCGTGTTTTCAGCTTAGAAGTGGAGTCCTGCCACGAATCTATAATTATCTGTCTTTAAATATGGTAAATATTGTATGTCTAACTGTAAATAAAAGCTGTGAGTTTTCCAACCTGTGCGTCAAGTATCTCAACCCAACCACACCCAGTTACAATTTGGTTTCCCAATCTTGTGTACATTACAATCTGACGCCGAAATGTGTGAGACGTACTCCTACCACTACAATATGGCGCCAGAACGTGTGAGACGTACTTCTACCACTACAATATGGCGCCCGAACGTGTGACACGTACTCCTACCACTACAATATGGAGCCCGAACGTGTGACACGTACTCCTACCACTACACTATGGAGCCCAACGTGCAACCGTACCCCTACCACTACAACATGGCTCCAAAACGCGTGACCCGTACTCACACCACTACAATCAGGTGCCTGAATGTGTGAGCGGCACCCATACCACTACAATATGTGTGTGTGAGCATATCAGTGTAATATATCATTATCCTTAAAGTCAATGACAAAAATATTTAAATACATATATATATTTTAGAACATTGACTTTCAGAATAATAATAGTGACTTTTCAAAATTAATTGACTTTCAGAATAATAATAGTGACTTTCAAAATAAATTGACTTTCAGAATAATAACGTCAGCATGACTTGTTTAAAATTCAATTTTTCCAAACAGGATCGAGGTTTTTAAAGGTTTCGATTTCAAAGAATAGATTTTATTTTTATTTTTCTGAGTCACAACGTATGGATGACACATGAATTAATTAATGTAGTTGTGTTTCAGAAATTGGATTGTTAATAAATATTTTTTAAACTTTTTCCACGAATAACAATGCATTCGAAATATAAATATATCAGCGAACTAACAGTTTTTATATTTAAAATTTATAGCAAAAAAAGAGAAGGTTAAATTAATACCTTGTTTGACTTAGCCTTCTTAAATTTTTAAATAACACGTAATTATTTTTGCAACCTCCATCTATTCAAAACTAAAAAAAAAAGGCACACCGTCGGCTTGTTTTAAAATAAATAATTATCTGTTGAGAACTATATTCATTATTTGTAGCGAATTCTTTTGGTTAAATTTTCAAAGGAATGAGTTCTTTCAGCTCAAATATGTGGAATCATTTGTTCTGGAGTAACGAATGAAAAATGCGCAATGGAAATTAATTTTTAAAAATAAATAAGGCTTCTTCGAACGTGTTAAGTTCGTTTTGAAAAGCCTAGCTAATTATAAAAAGAGGAATTCATCCATTAATTTTTTTTTTTTGTTGTTGTTTGTTACAAATGTTTGTTTATAAAAAATAATATTTAGAATCTTAATTTGACCTTCGAAAACGATAACAAGAAGATTTTGGTTCGGGTTCGAGTCCCGGTATTGCCATGGATGTTTGTAGTGGTTCGCAATCCACTTTAACCCGTAAGGTGCAGGTCGAATATGACTGTAGAGCGTTGGGCGTAGGACAGACAACTCTATTTTGTAAAAAAACGTCTTCTGTCTAGAAATCTGCCACTGGTCAGACGGCCTTGGCTCACCATAGGGGGCTGTTGCACTGATGAAATGTACATATGGTACTGACCAATCCATTTAGTTTTTATGTCATAGACATCTATAACACAAGTATTCTTGTTTGAATATTATATAAAATTAATGACACATACAAAATTTTTTATCTTCAAGTAGCATCTTATCTAATACACAACTGTTCATACTCTATAAGCATCGATAGAATTCCTCGATATTACATTTTCTCGATTACGATTATTTTTACCAGGTAATAATCGATGCAGATATATATTAATACGTATAGCACTGCTTTTTGGCTTTTATATCAAAGACATAAATTTATATCTCTAAACAAGTACGATTGTTTGAACATTATATAAAATTAATGTTATGTATAATCTTTTTATCCCAAAGTAGTACTATATGTAATACACAGTTGCTCATACTTTATAATGTATGCATTGAACATACGTACGTACGAAAATATGGCGTCGAATTTATCGATGCCACATTTTCTCGATTACGATTATTTTCGATGCAGATATAAAGGTAGTAATTGGCATGCCAATGACTATGTACCTGCATCATCTAAGTAGCAACAAGTAATATAAAAAAATGTTTTTAGTCAATTCCGCTTTTTTTCACTTTATTGCAGAAAGTCTATTACAAATAAAGTGGAAATTTTCCTTTACATCTGGAGCCATCTATTGGTAGATACATGCAACTTAAATCTAAAAAAAAACTAAAATTAATGAATTAAATTTAATTAATGAATTAATATTTGAAAAAAAACTGTATTTAACATCAAGTATCATCGACTACAAGCGTAAAAAATGTATTTGAACTTCAGTGGATGAATAAAAAGTATTTTATTAACAATTGAATATTAACAATTAACAATTGAATATATATAGGGAGAGTGTGACCTAATAGTAGGAATTGAAAAAGAAGTGAAGCTAGACACCTGGCAGAAGAAGAATGGGGCAAAAATTACAACTTTTTGTCACAATTGCGCTGCTGGGGAATGATATCAAGGGAGAATCGATAGTTAATCAGGGGTCAGGAAACGACTGTGGTAGAATCCTCCCCCTCTTCTTTGCCGATTCGATCTACCCTTGTCTTGAAGATAATTGAAACGTTTCCCGATCAGAAGGGAAGACGGGAGTCGAGATTAATTAAATTAATTACGGTTCTCACGTGAACTCTGCTTCGCTGGGATTCGGCGGCTCTAGTGCGGCGCCGAAGAAAAACGAGCTTCGCGGAAAATAATTGATTGTTTGGCAACGAGAGGATACTTTTGATTTGAATGTTTGATTGTTCCTGACTCAGTGGAGTGGTGTAACGGATTTAAATGAAAAGTAATGGATTTGTGGTGAATTGCAGTTACATTAATTGGAATCGGGACAGGACACTAAAGTGGAAGAACTTTGCATAAAGAGTTTTGTAGAATTTTGAATTTTCCAAACTTGTTTATGAGAAAATTTACACAAAATTTGCTTATAAAAGACATTTTAACATTCGTATTAGACATAAAAGATAAAATGTATCAATGAAAGCGTCATTTGCGTATTAATCCAGAACTATTATTATTATTATGCAAATGCACATGGCACTCCCAATACATTTTAACTTTTATATCAAAGACATATATATCTATAAACAAGTATTATTATTTGAATATTAATCCATTGCTTGAAATATTATTATTGTGCAAATATATATGGCACTTACAAATATATTTTAACTTTTATTTCAAAGCCATCTATAGTACTCTTGTATGAATATTATATAAAATTAATGAGATATGCAAAATTTCTTATCCTCAAATAATATCTTATCAGAGCAACAACTGCTCATACTTTATAAGCATAAATGAAATTCATAGAAGCTATATTTTCTTGATTACGATTATTTTCCCCAGGTAACAATCGATGCAGAAATAAAGTCATTGGCATATCATCTAAGTGGCAAAAAGCAAGTAAGATTAGACACCTGGCAGATAAAGAATGGGGCAAAATTACAACTTTTGCCACAATTGCGCAGCTGGGGAATGACATCAATGGAGAATCGATTGTTAATCAGGGTCAGGGAACGACTGTGGCGGAGATCCCCCTGCCATCTTCTTTGCCGATTCGATGTACCCTTGTTAAAATTGAAACATTTCCCGATCAGAAGGGAAGACAGGAGTCGAGATTAATTAAATTAATTACGGTTCTTCTCACGTGAGCTCTGCTTCGCTAGGATTCGGTGGCTCTAGTGCGGCGCCGAAGAAAATTGAGGTTTGCAAAAATAATTCATTGTTTGGCAACGAGAGGATATTTTGATTTAAATGTTTGATTGTTTCTGACTCAATGGAGTGGTGTAACGGATTTGAATGAGAAGTAATGGATTTGTGGTGCATAGTAGTTACATTAATTGGAATCGAGTCAGGACTCTGAAGGACTTTTTCTAAAAAGTTTTATGGAATATTGAGTTTTCTCAAACTGATTTATGAGAAACTTAGAACAAAATTTACTTATCAAAGATATTTTTCATTTTGTCATTTATATTCTTTTGTAAAATAAAAAAAAAAGGATTTGTGTTCCATAATTTTAATTAAAGGGTATTATTTATTGTTGTGTAAATACATATGACACTGACCAATACATTTTAACTTTTACATTAAAGACATAAATATTTTTTTCCATTATATTTCATTTATATTTTTTTATTTATAAAAAATTTATTTTATGTTGTTGTTCTAATGCAGTTGGCAATACAGAGACAGCTATCTTCATGCCATGAGTAAGGACTGCACTGCTGTTACTCATCTAGCAATATCTCGGGCACATGTAGCTTGAAGATATGCTACGGACGCGAGTAACAATACTCCCACAACTGTCTATGATCCTATTAGACTATTTTGTAAACCTGTAGTACCCGAGTACCTTCCTGAAACCTGTGGTACCGAAAGCCAGAGCGCTAGCCACTCGGCCATCAGCGTCCGAAGACATAAATATATATCCAAACAAGTACTATTTTTGAATATTAATCCCTTTTGCTTGAACTATTGCTGTCCAAATACATATGGCAGTAACCAATACATTTTAAATACATAAATATATATCTATAAACAAATAGCATTGTTCGAATATTATATAAATATTATATATTATATATGTATATATATATATATATATATATCCTCAAGTAGTAGGTTGCGTAGTAATACGCAACTTTTCATACATTATTATTTTTGTTCCAATGCAGCCGACAAACATCTAGACAGCTTGGTCATGGATGCCTTAAGGCAAGCGCTGCACAGATGTTACTCACTTTGCATTACCCAGGAGGCGCGTGTAACTTGAAGATACGGACGCGGAGTACCAACGCCCCGCAACGCTCTACGACCCTATTACGACCGGGACCTAGCGTTTAAAGTGGATTCCGAACCTCTACAAACATCCATGGCACCGCCGGGACTCGAACCCGAAAACCTGCGGTACCGAGTGCCAGAGCGCTAGCCACTCGGCCATTCAGGCCCCTGTTCATACATTATAAGCTTAAATAAAATTCATCGATATTACATTTTCTCGATTACGATTATTTTCATCGGGTATTAATCGATACAGACATGAAGACATTGGTATATTAACTAAATGGCAAAAAGAAAGTAAGATAAGACACTTGGCAAAGGAAGAATGGGGCAAAACTGTGACGGAGATCCTCCTTCCCCTCTTCTTGCCGATTCGATCCACCCTTGTCTTGAAGATAATTGAAGCGTTTCCCGATCAGAAGGGAAGACGGGAGTCGAGATTAATTAAATTAATTACGGTTCTTCTCACGCGAGCTCTGCTTCGCTGGGATTCGGTAGCTCTAGTGCGGTGCCGATGAAAGATGAGTTTTGCAGGAAAACAATTGATTGTTTGCAACGAGAGGTTACTTTTGGATTTAACTGTTTGATTGTTCCTGAATCGGTGGAGTGGTGTAACGGATTTAAATGAAAAGTAATGGATTTGTGGTGAATTGCAGTTACATTAATTGGAATCAGGGGCAGGTCTCTGAAAAATTAGAAGAACTTTTCAAAAAAGAGTTTTAGGGATCTTGTATATTCCCAAACTAGTTGAAGAGAGAAATTTTGCACAAAATTTGCTTATAGAAACATTTTTCATTTTTATCTTCTAAAATTTAAAAAAAAAGCATATATATTCCACATATATGCGGTTTTATTAAAGAATTTCAGAAACGACATATTAAAAATCATTTAAGAAAATTTATCAAGAACTTTTGAAATGTAAAAATAATGAATCTTAAATAAATAAACTTTTGGGCAATGATGTGTGAATAATAATGTTGATGTTTATCACTTTTTTTTTTTTTTTGTAGAATATTTTCTTTATAATTTTTTGTACAATCGATTTATTTAACATGCTGTCGATGTTATATAGATTTACAAATAAATAAATAAATTTGGAAAACTTCCATTTATATATGTAGTTCATATCTAACTGCTTTATGTATGTATTTTAGAATTAATTAGTGTTTTAATTATCTTATACTGTCATTTAGACACATTAGCGCATAAGTTGCCATGATTCTGTTGCAGAACAAATTTTTGCACTATAGAATTATTCACCAGTTTTTAAATGCTAACATAATAAACCTTTAATGTTACTCAGTAACCAATTTTACTGTATGCCATTTGAAAATACTTTGATGCTTTTCATGAAAAAGAAATTACGTATGAATCTTTGATACAGACACATTGTCCCTTCCTTACATTATTCGAATATAATACGAGTCACTCTCGCCCGAGTTGTTGACACACAGATGCCTCCTAAGTTCAAAAGGAAAGAATGGACGCTGGTCTTTGAAGAAGCCGATACTTTGCTGTCAGAGCGCTCACCCAAAAAAAGTGAGGAAGATGAATGCTCTAAAGGGAGGGAATCGATTTGGGAAAGAAGTGAGGGAACAATGGCATGTTTCACCTCAAAAGGGAATATTTCACCATTCGAATCACCAGTGTAGCGGAAACAGATTTTGAGGAGAATGTTGCGAGAAATCATCCTATAGGAATTGCTATTATGGAGTCATTTGTCCGTTTTGAAAGTGAACTCAGAATAAGAACGTAAGGAGAGTTCAGTTAGAATATAATATTTATCTGCCATACAATTTATTTTTGCTTGGTCGAACTATCGATTTAAAAAGCCCTAAAAGTGAAATATTTAATAAAAATGTAATTTGCAGCGATTTGTAATTTGTAATAAAAATGCAACTTGTAATAATGCATTTTGATCATAGCCACACATGTGCTAAAGACACATTTATCATTATTCAAGAAATAAAAGGGAACGGTTGGCCGAGTGATTAGCTCTCGGTGTAACAGGTTTCGGCCGAGTCACGAAGGTACCATGGATGTTTGCAGTGGTTCGAATCTACGTTAAACTGTAGGTGCCGGTCTAATAGGACTGTCTGGCATAAGGTGACAATTCTACCTTGTGAAGAGAAACCATCTGAAAAATGGTCTGATGGCTGGTAACTGGCTCTTGGTGCCACAGAATACGGATTCGAGTCCCGGAGGTCCCATGGATGTTTAGGTGGCTCGAATCCATTTTAAACCATAGATCCCGGTCTCATATGATTGTAAGAGCTAATGGCTGTGCCATGGATGCATGTAGTGATTCAGAATCCATTTTAAGCTGTAGGTCTCGGTCTAATGTGACTATTGGGAGAAGGGCTGACACCCTTCCTCCTGTAAAGTGAAATCATCTAAAAAAGGGTCTGATGGCCTAGTGCGATCGGTGCCACAGGTTCTCGGGTTCGAGTCCCGGAGATCTCATGGATGTTCGTAGTGGTTCGGAATCCTTTTTAAGCTTTAGGTCCCAGTCTCATATGACTGTAACAGCGTCACCCAGCCCCATTCAAACTTCTCAACCACATCTTCTAAAACTGTTATGGGGCAATTCAGCTCGGCGTAGTGATGTAGTGTGGTGCAGTAATAGTAGTAGTAGTAGTAGTAGTAGTAGTCGTAGTAGTAGACCGAGGAAGCACGGTCTAATGTAGATTCCGTCAGCCTACACCACAAGCATCCATGTCCCCGGGATTCAAACCTGTGAGCGAGCATGCTAGTCACTCGGCCACCATAAGGCTCACTTATCTGTGCTACAGATGCAAAAGTAGTTGAAAAAGATTTGAAGATTCCGTGGTACTTTGGAGAACAAATTGTTGCACAATGGAATTATTCTGCAACTATATAGCTGCCTGATGACCCATTCGCTAACGCTGTGATCTAGGGTACCACAGACTTCAGGTTCGAATCCTGGCGGGGATGGATGTTTGTTAGTGGTTCAGAATTCACGTTAAAAGGTCATGGTATAATTAGGCTACCAAAATGATCGTGGAGCGACCAATATCTCTAATCAACCTTCAATGTCACTGGTAACCAATTTTACAGATGCCATTTCAAAATATTTCGATGCTTTACCGCGAAAAGAAACTATTTATGAATTTTTGACACACACATTGTAGCCTCCTACATTATTCGAAGAATGCAAGGAGTCCTTCTCGCCGAGACACAGATGCTCCCTCACTTCAAAGGGGAAAAAGTCGACGCTGATCTTTCAAGAATCCGATACTTGCTGTCAGAGCGCTCACTCTATGGATTTTTAAAAGAATATTTGCGAGAAATCCCTCATTGCAATTGCTATTATGGAGTCATTTGTCCGTTTTTGAAAGTGAATTCAGAATAAAAATGAAATTCGAATGAGAATATAATATTTTCCATGCATACAATTTATTTAGTTGATCTATCAGTTTAAAAGTTCTGAAACCAATATATGACACAAAAATTTGTGAAGGGGCCTTATTGTATTTTGATCATTAGGGCATATGTAGAAGTGAAAGATTTATCATTACTGAAGAAAAAAAAAGGGCTCCTGTTTGCTGAGTGGCTGGAGCTCGGTCCATGGAGTTTTGAGTTCGAGTCCCAGAGTGCCATGGATGCTTATAGTGGTTCAAAATCAGCTTTAAACAGTGGGTGGCTACTACCCTGACAATACTACCCTGTAAAAGCTATCTAAAAGGGACCTGATGGCAGAATGACTTGTGATATAGGTACCTGCCACAGGTTTTTGATTCTATTTTCAGGTGCAGGGATGTTTGTAGTTGTTCGAAATCCACTTTCAGAAATGTGAGTTTCGGTCTAATATGGCTGTAGATCGTAGGACTAACGCGTAAAAGCATCTCATGTCTACGAGAAATCTGCCAGTAGGCAAACGGCTTTATTGGCGCTGCAATGGGAGCTGCTGCACCAAGGAGAAGAAATAAAAGTTGCATGTTATATAAAATAAATAAGTAACTGTTTTTAATATCAGTTGTTTCTAACTCGTTCTACAGATCCTTGGCGAGTAAAGTAGAAGTACTTCTTATCAGAATATACTATAATAATTTTAAATACGCTACAAAATTAATATAGTAACAACACACGAGCTTTATTCTTATTTAAAATTAAGTAATGATAAAATACAGATGCTTCACAAAAGTTTTAATATTTACCTATCTACAGTGTGTGTAAATTATTTATTAAATAATAAAGTTATTAAACAGAACTTAAAAAATTTGTTTACTTTGAAATAAACAAGTGAGAACATATATTTAGTTTAATTTATATTTTTGTTATAAATAAATTCGTTTAAATAAAATACAGTTTTCAAGGAAACGCATTTCAAATTTAATGCAAAACATTTAAAATTAACTATTTCTGGCAGGATAAAAATTCAAGAAATGAGCAATACACGTA
>BPLR01003869.1:0-29508 GCA_021605095.1 Caerostris extrusa
AATCTTTGTTGTGTTTAGGATTCTATTTTGAAATAAAAATAAATGAGTTAATAGCTCCTCTCTTAACAAAAACATGTCAAAAGTTGTAAATTAAATATTATCGTAGTTTATTTTCATTAGAAAAACAAATACAAAATACAAATTACAAAATAAGATAATCATTTAAATTTCTATGAAATTCAAAGATAGAGTTCAATGACAAGGCGCAATACATCATGTAGAAATCAAAATACGTTATTAAAGCTCGTATTTTCAAAACGGGATACAAAAATAGTTATTTAAAAAATAACAAATAAAAAATTATAAAAGTTATTTTTCTGTTTTGTTATGTCTGGTTCGAAATTCGTAGAAATTATATTCCAATTTTTTCGATTCCGAGAAAATATCCGCTTTCGCATATAATACCTGGAACCAATCCTTTTTGAGGCATCATTATAAAAGAGAAAATCCGATAGCCCATTGCATTAGGACTCTTTTTCAGCTCGAATATCGTTATATTAACTTAACGAAGTTAATTGAAAAATGAGTAAGTATAAATGCTTTCTATTTGTAACTTTTTTTGTAAAAATAGAAGGATTCAAAATTTTCGTGTATGAATTATTCATTTTTAATACAAAAAATAAACAGAATCTGTTGGTTGTTTTTAGTATGTTCAAAAGAAATATTTGTAAGAATTAAAAATGGCCAAATAACTATAATAATAGCCAAATGACTAGATCTATGACGGTCAGTGCCACGGGTTTCGGATTTGAGTCTTGGACTGTTCTATGGATACTTGTAGTGGTTCCGGAATCCACGTTAAATACATTTCCGTCTGTCGGTCTAATAGGATCGTGGAAAGTTGTGGGGGTTAGTAGCATATCTTCAAGCTATACGTGCCCCCTGAGTAGTGCTAAATGACTAACAGCGTTGCAGCCCTTTAGCTTATGGCAAAAAGATTAACTGTCTCTGTATTTACAGCTGTATTCCTAAATATCAGTTTAATATGACTGTAGGACTGACTACCCTACCCCGTAAAAAAGTCAACACAGCGTCTCATATTTCGGAAACCTGGCAGAAGGCCCGCCATTGGGCTGTTGCGCCATTGACAAAGAATAATACTAATGTAAACAAATTTTGCTTGCTCATATTTTTTTTATTCATTTATAATCTATAAAATTATGGGTATTGTTTTGGGTAGTGGAGTTTTTCGTTTTCTTCACCACATTTTTTATGCCCTTGATCAGATTTTTCATTTGCTTGACCACTTTCAACTTTTCTTATTTATTTATTTTTTTAGCTTCTTTCACGAACTTTTCTTACTGTCTTATTTAAATTTCCTATACGAGTTTTTTTATGCATAATATTTACTTAAATTTCTTACACGAGCTTTTTCGTATATAATATTAATTTAAATTTCTTGCATGAGCTTTTTTATGCATAATATTTACTTAAATTTCTTTCGAGCTTTTTTTATGCGATGATAAATATTACTAGCTTTTCACAAGAAAAAAAACTGTCATAGAGTGCCCTTTTCTATTTTACAGATTTTTATTATCATTGTGAAAAACAGATTTTCTAACAATCTACGTTCTACTATCGTTAAACTGAAAATATCGCATATGTGTTTTTTTATTTTTATTTTTTTTTATTTTATTTATTCTTTTTGTAGTTAGTGAATCAGATATTTTTTAAAGAAAGAATTGGATGAAAAATTATAAACGGTATTTTCCCAAAATCGATATACTCATCAATTTGTTAACTTTTTAATAAATGAAAGAGCATATAGTACTTGTACTGGAGAACATATGGTTAAATTTAAATTCTGCTGATGGAGTCAGAATAAATGTCAAGTAGCGGCTTCCGTTCTTCTGTTCACATAAGTTAACTTGAGGACACATTTTTGGGACGTATTCTCACCTCCAGCTTAACCTCTAGTTGCTATGGATTTCTTTCAATTCTCATAACATTCACATTTCAGCTTCGTCACACGTTCCATGCGAAACTTCAGTTTGGCCGAATACTCTTCTCAATGATTTTCTGAAAGATTCAATTCAGTTTCTTTAACATATTCCGTCATTATTTCTTCCCCTTTCGCCTATTCATTACTGTACCACTTTCTCGATTCAGTTTCGAATCACCATCTTTGGCATGTGGCAGCTGGCAATATAGAGACAGTTAATTTTATGCCATAAGCAAGGGCTCCACCGCTGTTACTCATAGCACTATCCAGAGGTTCGTGTAGCCTGGAGCTATGCTACAACCTCCCTACGCTACAACATTACCTCCACAATGCTCTACGATCATAATAGACCAGGACCTGACTGTTTAAAGGGAATTCCGAACCACTGCAAGCATCCATGGCACCGCCGGGAAGACTCGAACCTGAAACTTGTGGTATCGAGTGCCAGAGTGCTAACCACTCAACCATCAGGCCTCTTTGGCACGTTTATTTTCGATGCGAATATACTTTTTATAAATCTCAATGCCCGTGGCAGAATGTGTCAAAGTTTTGAAACACTGTTCGAAGCGAAACTCTTTCCTCAAACGACAGCTACAGGACGAAAATCGTATTTTTTTCAATTTTCTGTTAACAGAATTAGAATTAGTGCTGCGAGTTGACATTATGTGTAGACAGGGCCGGATTTTCCTATAGGCTAACTAGGCTTCTGCCTAGGGCCTCAAGATCAAGAGGGGGCCTACATTCAAATTGTTAGCAAAATCAGAATGACACTATTCTGAAAACAGTAAACACTAAAACACTGAATCGAAAACTAAGGAGACATTCTACACATATGACTCATAAACAAACATAAAAATGTATTGCTTAAGATCAACACGTTCGGCTCATTGGATCTGTTCGTTTGTATAGACTAGATTGCACCAAAGTATAGTTCGCACGTTCAGTTATTTGATAGAAAATATGATAATTTTTATTGCATACTTTATTTTTCGTTGTCAAAGATTTTCATTATTTGAATTTCGTTTTTTTTTGTAAATGGTGTGTGTTATGTTTGATGAGTTATTGTTACAAATACTATATAGGATGCTGAGAATAAATGTCCAAATAAGTGTTCTCGACTTTTTTGTGCCACATTTTGTATAAAGATTAGTATCCATCACAACATGTTTCATTTAACATATTAAGAGTGATGATGCATTTTATTATCTCTCGTGTAATTTACAAACTTAAAAATGGGAGGGGGAAAGGGCCTCATAAGTGGAATAGTCTGGGGCCTCTTTTCATTTAAATCCGGCCCTGTGTGTAGAAGAGGATTTGAACCTACCTGCTACCTGTAATGCAAGTACACTTCGTTTGTCAAAAAGTTATAAGTAAAGCCATGGTTATATCGACTTTTAAATCATGCGATACTCTTTTATTTATAGGAGTTTCATTCGGAGTGGCAGTGGTGTTTTTGTCAGGGGTGATATTCGGGGAGCCCCTGGGAGAAGAAAGCATGCGCCCCTGCGACCGTCGACTGTTCCTGTACAGAGAAAGATGACGACATGTTCACAATACAAAAATGAACGCGACCACGTAAGTTGTACTCTTTAATTCCTCAACGGACTATCCTGACTATATTCGTATCTCATATTTGTATCTTTTTCAGAAAATCATAAGTTAACTCGTGCAAAAATTAATTTGTATTTCTGGGCTAAAACGAGTATTTAGGGCTTCTTTTGACAAATACTTCTGTATTCAATCTTTTCTATGGGGTTTCATGTTGTTTTGCAGACATTTCATTCAGTGTCCAGCCTGATTGCCAATTGACTAGCACTCTAGCCTTTGGTTCAGGTTTGAAACCTTGGCCTCTGGCCCAGGTTTCAGGTTCGAATCCGGTTTCAGGTTCGAAATGTGAAGTAGAAAGATATGGATAAAACAGCAGATCAAATAGAGCGTAATATTTTTAACAGTGGTGATGATAATATATGAAGTACAACTAGAAAACTAAAACTGTTTGGAGTACAGCTAGAAATAAAAGTGAATAAAAAGTAATGATATTCGAGTTTAGATTCGAAGCCTGGCGGTGGCAGGGATGTTTGTGAGTGGTTCGGAATCCCCGTTGAACTGTAGGACCCGGTCTAATTAGCCCAAATTGTGCACAAAATGACCTTAGTGGGACAAACCAGACCATTTATGCCATGTTCTGCGGTGTTAAAAAAATAGCAAACACGCTGCGAGTTAATTATACTTTTTCCTTTCCGTTAATTATTCAAAATAAATCAATGTTGATACATTTCTAGAGATAACAACAGGGTATAGGGATCTCGAAAGATCTGGTGTCGAATCATGGGATTATAGATTTGATTTTAATATGAAGTCTGAACAGCTAACTTTCGTATAATAAAAGGGAAATAGTACAGGATAAAAAAATATATTGACCATAATTCTAATAGGGTATAGTTTCTATTTTAGTAAAAAGTTCCAGAACAAAACTGTACGATACCATAAAAAAGCTATACGATACCATTAAATAGCAATTACGAAAAATACGATTATACGATTCCATTAAAAAGCTAAAAGAATAATACAATAAAACTTATAAATCTAAATACAACTTCCAATTGAAATGAATAAAAAAATTGAATGAGAGACATTATTATTTCATTGCCAGAGGCTTCAGGTTCAAATCCTGGCTGTGACAAGAATGTCTGATAGTGGTTCGGAATACATGTTAAGCTTTAGATCCCGGTGTAATTAGCCTAAAATGGGGACAAGATGGCCATAGAGTGACAAACCATGACTTAATGAGTTTCCATTGGGCAGAATTTGTTTTGCATATTGTTGTTTCTATTCCATTACCTAATTGGTAATCACAAAATCAAAGTGGCAACAGGAAACAACAGTTTGATTCAGTGAAATTAAATTTCTATTTTTTTCTAATGCAGCTGACAAACACTTAGACATCTTGGTCTTGGATGCCTTAAGGCAAGCGCTGCACAGACATTACTCACTTTGATTTTAGTCACTGTCAGCCCGACGCCCAATGCTCTACAGTCATATTAGACTGAGACCTAGAGTTTAAAGTGGATTTCGAACCACTACAAATATCCATGGCACCTCTGGGACACGAACACGAAACCTGTGAAACGAGCGCCAGAGCCCTAGCCACTCGCCCGTCAGGCCTCACAGTATTATCCCAACTTGTACAAATTCGGAATTAAGCTGATTTTTGATTTTTTTCATTTGCCAAGTATTGCTGTCCGTTTGAGTATTTCACTTTTTAACAATTTTCTGCTATCATTTTAGCTTTACTGATTAAAATAGTTGTTATAGTAATCCCCTTGTAATTCCTTAATACTATTTATTCTATGATATCAAAACCATGAAAAAGAAATTTTGATTCACAGTATCTAGTGGTTTCTTAATTCTAAACCCCTGCTTTATTTTTTTTATCAATAAATATTTTTATTAATCGTTTTAAATTTTACTTGTAAACTTAAATCCATTTGAGTATTTAAGTGCGTGTTTGATTGCAAAAAATCCTCAACGCAATCAGTATTTTATTTTATTTTTCTTTATTGTCAAACATTTTTTTTTTTTATTTGCAAAGTTTTTTGTGAAGATAAAAGTAAAAAAAATTTAGAATTTTGTGAGGTAAATGGCTGTCTTTAAAATAGTTGTGGATCAGTTTAGAAGGTGAAAAATTTTTAAATTATAAAATTTATAGAAATGTATAAATAATTGCAATTTTATTAAATATTCTTCTTCTTAACTAGTGTCCTTATTAATCAATAGAGAGAATCATATAACATTTATGGGCGTGCATAAATGTTATAATATTTATATATACATTGATTATAAATTTTTTTACATCTCTCTCTCTCTCTCTCTCTCTCTATATATATATATATATATAATTATATAACATTTATAAGCATGCATAAAGTGCTATCCCAATTTACACTTATTCGATTCACGCCTAACGGAGTATTATTGTACTACGAAAGATTTTAATGTGTTTTAGGGCCTAAATGACCGAGTGTCTGGCGTGCGGTACCATAGGTTTCGGGTTCGAGTCCCAACGATGCCATGGATGTTTTGTAGTAGTTCGGAATTCACTTGAAACCGTAGGTCTTAGTCTAATAGCATCGTAGAGAATTGTCTTGAGGTTAGTCAGTCTTCAGCCCTCTTGGTTCCTCGCTAAAGTGAAGCTGCATATTACCCTTAGCCATGGCAACAGCCACATAATATGTTTTAAATCGTATTGTAGTTATTAACATTATTAAAAATCATTAAAAATTATTCATTGTTAAAAATCTTATTACTTTTTATTGAATTTACTGATTTTCATTATTTATTAAAATATTAATAATAATAATCATTAAATCCAATAAAAAAAAATTTAAAATATCTGATTAACATGTATAACCATTAGTATGTAGAATGTACGTAGATTGTGTTCTCTTCTTTCCTTCGCAGAACTTCCATTGTGGACGAGGACACAGGGCTGGAGAGATGCATCGCCGAAGAAGATCCCCTCTCGGTGTGCGAACGACGAAATTGCGTCATCATACCAAACGATAATTTCGAAATATTATTCCAAAGTAAGCTGCTTTCCAAATTTCGTCATTTGTTTCAGGACAAGAAGCAGTTTGTTTCAGGCGAGGTGGCTGGCAGGCTTGAGTTTAACCATTTGGTAGATTTTACGAATTTGCTTTCATATAATAAGCAAATGTGGGATAATGTTTCCGAAAAGGCATCATTCCTATAGGATTTTATACAGATGTTATATTCCAATAATAAAGTTATCAGAGTTTTTGAGTCCTCATGAACGAAATGCTAATAAACAAGCAATATAAAAAATTTTTAAGTCAATTCCGATTTTTTTCACTCTATTGCAGAAAGTCCTTTATAAATAATTTTCATTCATTTTTAAGTTAGAAAAATTTCTTTAACTCTCACACACACTTTCCATCTCTCTCACTCATTTATTCACATGTTTTCATTTTCCATTTTGTCCCCTCCTTGACTCAGACTAGAAACCAGATTGAAAAAAAGAATCTGAAAAAGAAATTTTTTTTTCCAGCGATCTACACGCTTCGCCACTGACGGTATTTATTCCTAAACTTATATCCTGCTAAATATCTTATTTCAGAGAATTTTTTTCTCCCATATAAAACTAAAATTAATTAATTAAATTTAATGAATGAATTAATGTTTGAAAAAACTGTATTAACATCCAGTGTCATCCACTGCAAGTTCAAAAAAATTTATATTGAGTGGATGGATAAAAATTATTTTTATTAAAGAATGAAAATTTGAACAAGATATATATAGGGAAAGAATGAACTAATAGTAGGAATTGAAAAAATATTATAAAGTAGAATTAATAATTATAAGACAGAGTGAAAAGAAGCTTTCTCTTCAGCTGAATCTCTTAAACCCTCTTTCCATGAACCTGAAAGTGGTCCTCATCTTATAGCCGTTGTAGATCCAATATAGGCCGAGACGTTACGCAATATATTTTAATGTTTTTCTTGTATGTGTCATATCTCCTATGTTTTTCTTTTTCAATTCCTTCTATTAGCTTATACTCTCCCTATATATATCTTGTTCCAATTTTCAATAGTTCATAAAATACTTCTTATTCATCCACTTACGTTCAAATACATTTTTTTAACTTGTAGTGGATGACACTGGATGTTAATACAGTTTTTTTAAAAATATTAATTCATTAATTTAATTTAATTAATTAATTTTTAGTTTTTCTAGATTTAAGTTGCATGTATCTACCCATAGATGGCGCCAGATAAACTTAAAAAAAAAGAATGAAAATTATTTATAAAGGACTTTCTGCAATACAGTGAAATAAAAATAGGAATTGACTTTAAAAAAAAAAAATGCTTATATTACTTATTATCTTTGAATTTTGATTTAGTACACTATTTGAAATAATGTGATTTTTTTTTCTGTATTTGTACATCTAAAATCACTGAGGTCAGTAAGATTTCAGGATGCCCGAATCTGTTGGATTTTAATCAAGCCATTGGACACCCAATTGGAAATGCAATTATTTTCCATGAAAATAAAGTGCAACAAAAAACTAAGGAATACAATTTTTGTTTCTAAAATATTAAATAATTTGTTAAAAAGGTTGATAAAGAGCTATCAAATTATGGATTTTACTTATTGTCCTGCATTTATTCGTTCGAATTTCTTTGTGATCATCTTATTAAACAATTAAAAAAAAAAAAAACCGAAAATTTAAAATTTTTAAAGTATCTTTTCATAAATACTCGAAATATTTCATTATCTACATTTGAATCGATGGTTGTATATTTTGCTTTAATAATTTTAACTATTTGTTTCTGAAATTTTTAAGGAACAGTATATTTCACTTATTTATTTTTTCCCCTCCTTTCAGAAGGAAGAAAAGTATCTCCTTCGAATTTCCTAAAAGAAGACGACTTTAGTTTGGACGAAAAAAATTCCCACCCTGTTGTTAACAAAACAGGTAAGCTTTTATTCCACGTTTGTATAACTATTCAATTTTAATTCTTCAACACATTTTTTGGGGCGTTTATATTCTTTTATTTACTAAAGCAAGACATTTGATTTCTTTTAAGATAAAAAAAAAATGATCAAAGGATTTTGGATGCCGTTTTGTCACCTTTCTTCCCAGTAGAGCTCACTTATCCTAGAATGGGTAAAGTATACTAAATATTCTATAATTTCCTTTATTTACATGTAGCTGTGTTGTTTCCATTTAGGAGTGCCTATTTTGAAAACAACAAAAAAAACAATGCTGTTTTGAAGTAGACGCGATAATGCGAGTCAACAGGGGTCGCCAACAAATTGAGCTAAACACATTTCAGGCAATTATGTTTACATGTAAGAATAATAGTAAACACAATATTAATAATTCATTATGTTTCAATTTCTCATTCCAAAAATGCCTTTAGCATGTCTAAATCTAATATGGGGATATATAATTTTATAAGCGGCCCGCGGAGCTCATTTCAAAGTGGCCCGCAAGATCATTTGAGTTGGCCACCCTTACCCTAATGTCTTAATAGAAGACAACATATTTCCTTCATGACTCATCGACGAACTCTTCGTGGTGTACATAAGTAAACCACGAGGTTTATCAATGCTGCCCCCTTCCTCCAGATGTGAATGAATGTCAGAAAAAAATCTTTTTTTCAATTCCATCTATTAGCTCACCCTCTCCCTATATATATCTCAAATTTTCAGTCGTTCATAAAATACTTTTTATTCATCCACTCAAGTTCAAATACACTTTTTTTTTTAACTTGTAGTGGATGACACTTGATGTTAACACAGTTTTTTCAATTATTACTTCAATAATTAAATTTAATTCATTATTTTTAGTTTTTCTTTTAGATTTAAGTTGCATGTATCTACCAATAGACGGCGCCAGATAAACTTTAAAAAATTAATGAACATTATTTATAAAGGACTTCCTGCAATAGATTGAAAAAAAGTAGGAATTGACTTTAAAAAATTTGTTTTTATATTACTTCTTCTAGTGTACGAAGAGGGACTCGGAGCAACGTGTCAGAAGAAATGCCGAATCGGATGAGGACGAGGACGAAGACGATGACGAAAAAGTATCGCCTTTAAAACACGATGATCCCATCAAATCGAGTGTTCATGGCAATCAGTCTTACAGAAGAGGATATTACGGCAGAAGTTTATTTGAGCGACCTCCTAGTGCTTATCGATTCAGCAATTACTACAAGACTTGCAGCGTTCCACAAATGAAAAATTCTGAGGTCACTTGCTGGAGATGGCCCAATTGGCAGTAAGTAGTTTACTTTCCTGCTGTTCGATATTTTTAAGAGTAGATCAATGTTCTATTATTATACAATTTTTAACTTTATAAACTTTTAAGAGATATTAAGATTAAAAACCAGTTATCCTCAGTTTTTGATCTTATGCTATTAAGATCAAAAACTGGAGGTCCACAGTCAAGAGGAGAACAGCCTGGCTAGATCGTTTAAAAAGAAGGCCAAGCCCCACAACGGGCTGTCAAGCCAGTTATGATGATGATTATTATTAAATTCCTTCTATTAGCTCACACTCTCCCTATATATATATATCTTGCTCAAATTTTCAGATAAATGCAAGATAAATTCTCCTAAAAAGTTCCATAGGAAGGTATTGTAACGTCTTGGCCTATGTTAGACCTATAACGGCTTCAAGAAGAGGCCCACCACTTTCAGGTCCATGGGAACATTTTAATTTTTATTTGCAAGCATTATATATATATATACTATTTTGCATGGTTTTTCAATTCCTTCTATTAGCTCACACTCTCCCTATATATATCTTGTTCCAATTTTCAATCGTTCATAAAATACTTTTTATTCCTCCACTCAAGTTCAAATACATTTTTTCGAACTTGTAGTGGATGACATTGGATGTTAATACAGTTTTTCAAATATTAATTCATTAATTGCATTTAATTATTTATTTATTTATTTATTTATTTATTTTTTTTTTTGGATTTAAGTTGCATGTATCTACCAATAGATGGCGTCAGATAAACTCTAAAAAAAAAGAATGAAAATTATTTAAAAAGGACTTTCTGCAATATAGTGAAAAAAAAAAAGTAGGAATTGACTTTTTTTTTTTTTTTTATTTTATTTTTTTATACTTGTTTTTTTTTTATTTACTTGTTACTTGTTTTATTATACAATTTTGAACAAACTTTTTAGAGATATTAAGATAAAAAACTGGAGGTCCACAGCCAAGAGGAGAACAGCCTGGCTGTATCTTTTAGAGAATGCCAAGCCAAGCAACGGGCTGTCGAGCCAGTTATGATTATTATTATTATTACTATTATTGAACTAGCTGACGTGATAAAGCATTCTCAATAGTTTCAATAAGTTATAAATTCTAGTGATAAAAAAAAATAATAAATAAAAATTCAAATTTTATGATCTCATAGCAGTCAAGTAACTCTTACATCTAAGCAATTAAGGACACTAAATGTAGAAAAAAATCTATTAAAAATATACAACTGAAATTTTTTCATGAAAAAAATGTAATTCCAAATTTTAAATAACAAACAAACATTAGACATTAATTAAATAAATAAATATTTTAAATCGCATATGTAAAAAAAAAAATCTCCTATATTTGAAATCTCAAAATATTTAATAATAAACAAAGACCTTAAATGTGAATTATGAAAATGAATTAGAACATCGTATAAAAAGTTCGAAAAGCAATTCCCATTTATGGCTAAACAAATGAGAATTATTAATTTGTTATGGAACTATTAGGGAACTAATAGAAGTAATTATTTATGAACAAAATGTAATCTAAGCATTACTAACTTAAGCGGAAAAGAACTACAAACTTTTTTCGTACGAAAAAGCGAATAATAAGAGAAATAATAAATGACGTAATAAGAATATTTTTTTTTCGTGCACCATCAGGTATTGAGGATGGATTATTGTGTAATGTTGATGTATTGTACAGCAAATTTTGTATCAAATTTCGATAACTGTTTCCCTTCACACTTGAAAATATAATGAAACGATAATATTTTCAGAATTTTAGAATAAAATTGAGAAGAAAAAAAAATGCAAAAATAAGTACTTTCACTTTCAAGTGCAGTTATCCATACTTGAAAGATTTTTTTTTTTGAAGTTATTATTCTTTTAAGAAAGTCTGTTAGTATGAAATAGATATTGTTAAATCAAATATTGTGATTTTATTTTTTCCAGATCATGCAAGCAATCCTGCATTTACGGTCATGGAATTCAATCTCGGAGAGGAACTGTGCGGTCGTTTTCATATACATGCAGGCACTCTGAAAACCAGTGGAAGCCTCACAAAATGACGGACTGCCAAGGTAGGTCTTTGTGAATGCTTAGAAAATACTCCCTGCATTCATTGTGACAGATTTTATACTCCACCTAAAATTCCTAATTTCAACAATGAAATACACGCTATCGAACATTCGTTTCACTACTCTAGGATCGCGATTTTACTACGAAACGAGCAACTCCTTCTACACGAAATCAATTTTCAATTTAAAACTCCCGTGGGCTTGCGGAATTTCAATTTTTTTTTCTTTTTAGGTTGCTGGCACTGTCCTTGACATCTGTGGGAAATTTGACATCAAAATATTCATTAGCGTTTGAGTTACGCTAGGCTTTGTGAGAAGCTAAAACTGATTCCTGGAGATTTTGAAATATCTGGATTCATTGAGCAAAGAACTTGCATTAAATTCTATTTGCGGAAACGTATAGAATGTTGCAGAAGGCATTCAGTGAACATTCCTATATCAGAAAGAAATGTTTAGAAGTGGTATAAACAGTTCAAAGAAGGCAGAGAACGCGTTTAAGACGAAGAGCCCTCTGGTTGACACTCAACTTCAACCGACGAAACTCACGTCTCAAAAATTAAAGATTTGGTGCTTGCAAACCGTCAATTTACAATTAGAGACCTTGCTAATGATATTGGAATTTCAAAAGGTTCTTTCAATTCCATTTTGGGCCTCAAACACGTCAAATATCGATTGGTACCGAAAACACTGATGCGCCAGCTCACACTGCATTGATTCTTCGTGACTTTTTCGCCAAAAATGAAATCCATATCGTTCCACAACCAGTTATCCACCTGATTGAGCACCGCGTGCCTTCTAGCTATTCGCTAAACTCAAAAAGCCACTCCAGCGACACCATTTTCAGTCGCTTGAAGAGATTCAACGTGAATCGGCGAGCTCTTTGAAGGCCATCCCTGCCGATGACTTTTTAGCATTCATTGAGAATTGGAAAAAGAAGTTGGCATAAGTGCATTGTGTCCGGAGGGGATTACTTTGAAGGCGATGGAATAGATTTCAAAGAATAAATAGTTTTTGAAAAAAAAAAAATAATAATTGGTCTCATTTTTTGGGCACAGTAGTAATTAATATTTCGAATAAAGTTTAACGTCTCTTTTCAGCGTACCTCAACTGCAAGGTCCACTTGACCAGTCCAGGGGATCTGAAGTGCGTGGAGCCCACCAATCAGGCCCCTTACTGCGACATCAGCTGCCAGGAGTACGACAGCCAACCCGCCAAGAAGGTCAGGGTGGTCTGCGACGAACAGAAAGGACGCATCAATTTGCCACACTGCGCCACCCTCGATGAACGCGGTGAGTGACAACACTAATCTTAATGAAACAGAAATCACTCTTTCCATCACTCAAAAATTGTCACAAAAAAATTAATTATTGTTAAAAAATTAAATAAATATTTTCAAAAACCATTCAAGACCTTAAAATTATATTATTATATTAGAGAAAAGTTATTGCATAACGTTTTTTTATCGTCCGATATTTTTTTTCTTCCTAGCGCGCACGCTCATAGGAATACCCCAGTAGTGATTACAGATAAGCATGCGCAATAGGTACAATGTTTCTTATGAGCATGCGCACTAGGAAGAAAAATATCGGACGATAAAAAACGTTATGAAAAACTCTCTATTTATTGCATTCTTTTCAATTTCAACCTTAAACCTAATTCTTATTCGCCACTTGGACCACAGAATATTTAGAAGGATGAAACGCTACGTCTACATATTCGATTGCTGAACAAAGAAAGAGTTTATTTATCTTTTAATATATCACTTTGAAATCTAATTCATCTATTTTTTTTTTTGTTGCAGATCTCCAAATGAGAGCTCCTGTCGATTAAAGGAAATCAGTTTCTGTATATTGAATAGACCAGATTTTGTTATTGAATTAGAAATAAAAAATCACATATAATTTTATATTTGCTTTTCTTATTATAGTATGATCACATAACAAATTCTTTCCACTTTAAACAATGTGTTTATTATATTGTATAAATAACATATTTATGATAGTTATTGTGCTTTAGGAAGTAAAGTGTAATAAAAATATTGTCTAAAGCAAAATGCTCCAATAAGTTATTCAAGGAATATGACACAGCTTTTTAAATGAATAAAACATTTAAATATTAGAAAAATATTTTATTTATTGTCTTTTTTTTTTTAATTTTATAGCAACAGCCGTTCACATTTTGATAATAACGTGATTACCACAAAAATCAAACCAAATACTAAAACACTTATTAAATTAGAAATTCAGACACTCATTACGCACAAAATTCTTCACTATTTGCTTACCTAATTTTAATAAATTTGTCTCTAAAGTAATTAAATAATAGAAATTACTCAAACACAATAATGAAATTTATACAAATTTTAGCAATTTGAAAGGAATTTAGCAAGAAATTTGTTCGCGCCACATGGAACGGAGACATTTTTTATCACTGTAATTCTTACAATATACACTCATGTCCATAAATTAAGAATAATGAAGTTCAGGCAAAGAAAGAGACAAAAACAAAAACAAATTTGACAAAACTAATTTGACTTATTTGTAAAGTCTATTTATTAAACAAAAGGTAAAGAGCAAAAAGATGCTATATGTTTGACATGATTAATAAAAATTGCGATTTTTACTCCCTGGAGCAAATTTCAAAAAGAACCTATTTACAAAAAAACAGTATAACATGGTTAGTATGATGGTTAATATGGAGTATGTCTCCGGACGATGCAATACAGGCCTTACAACGCCTAGGCATGCTAAGTATCAAATTATCAATCTGATCTTGGGGAATATTACACCACTCATCAAGCAATGCCCTCCGAAGTTCCGGTTGACAGGTGGGAGGGGTTGACGGGCTGTAATTCGTCGGCCAAGCATATCTCACACATGCTCTATTGGATTCAAGTCCGGTGAGTATGCTGGCCAATCCATACGGGTGATATCCTCCAATTGAAGAAATTCGTCTACAATGTTTGCATGGTGAGGACGGGCGTTGTCATCCATAAACAGAAATTCAGCATCCATGGCGCCCCGAAACAAACGTACATGTTGTTCCAGAAGGACATCCCGATTGATGTGGCCTGTCATAGTTACACTCTGAACATGCAGGTCAGTTCTGGAACCAAGAATAATTCCTCCCCAAACGAGCCATCCTGCACCACCGTAACGGTGTCGTTCAATGGTGTGCTCTTTGGTGGTAACGGGTACCTGGCGCTCTCCATATGAAAGCCCGGCGAGAATCAGACTGAAAACTAAACCTGGACTCGTCGGAAAACATCACACAAGACCACTGTTGCGGTGTCCACAATGCATGCTCTCTACTCCAGGTTAATCGCAGGCGACAGTGAGTTGCGGTAAGTGGAACACATCTGACAGGCCTACGAGCATATAGACCAATGTGCCCTAAGCGTCTGTACACGGTCTGCCTTGAAACTGTCGTACCGGTAGCTGAAGAGAGCTGACGAGACAGGTCTGATGCTGTGCTCCGTCTGTTTCTTTTGGAAGTAACTGCTAAATACCGGTCCTCATTCGGCGTTGTAACTCGGGGGCGACCTGTGCTGTAACATCTACTCACATTAACATCATCTTGGAATCGTTGGCAAAGCCTCTGGGCTATTCAAAGTTCCTCGGATACTTCCAGCTGGGTACGTCCACATTCCAGTCGTCCGATAATTCTACCACGTAAAAACATCCAAATGCTTCCTTTGTGCCATGACTATGCTGTTATTGCACTGAAAGGCTTTTAAAGCGCTTGTGAACCATTTTACTTCTTTGCCACCATTCCTTATATACCCTCTCTTACACTCTCGTCATTGTGACGTACTATCCGCGCCATCTGGTGGATTCCTGTAATTTGCATATTCTTCTTCAAGATGTGTGTGATAATTCTACAGGTGAAATTTTTATTTTAGAGTTCAATTTCTGTGTGATTCTGAATTATCCTTTTTATGGACATGAGTGTACATTGATTCTTAACATATTCCTAAATTATGCTTTTATTGTCAAACGTTTACAAAAAAATTCGAAGTTAGAAATTATTTGGTACATATTAACTCAAACAAATCCCATGATCTTAGTTGTTATATTTTATTCGTAATGTGTATTGTGTGAATGATTAAATAATATTTTATTTAAAAAGCCATATGATTTATCGAAATAATATTAATATTAACAAAAAAAGTCTGGTCTTGATAAATTCTTCCTTTTTGATAAATTCTTCCTTTTTTTTTTTATCTATTTATAGATAAAAGTATGTTCCATCAAATAATTAAATAAAATATTTCGTAGATTCTTTAAAGCAAAAAAAAAAAAAAAAAAAAAAAAAAAAAGAAAAAAAATTTTTGTCCTGTTAGTTATCCTGCAATTTGAGTTATAACACTTAAGGATAACTCATTTATTAGCCTATGATTTTATTTAAATAAATTTTGTTTTAACCAATGACTTTTATGCTTTCTGTAAATTTAATAACTGGTGGACAGCAAGGATCCCCTTCAACATTTTTTGTTCATTTTTTTTTTTAATGAGTCAACTACCTATTAACTCCCCCAATTAACAAAACTGATTTCTGAAGAAGTCTCTGAAGTGTTGAAGTCTCTAAGACTTTTAGAAATGTTCTGGACTGATGGTCTTATTCACAAGCTTTATGCTTATCGTTTTCTGATTTATTTAATTCATTTCATTCATTCTTGCAGCACTAGGAGATATTTATATTATATTATATTTATGGCATATTTATGGAATGTGTAAACAAACACCTCTCCACTATTAGATGCATTAATGCAGGCGTACCATAAGGTTCTGTCATTGGAAACCTTTTTCATTAATGATATACCGATAGTTAAGTCTGTCAATATCAGCTTGAATGCTGACGACACTATTATTGCAGCACAATCATCTAATATTAACTCTCTCACAAACGCACTTCAGCAATATATTCAAACTCACGAATCTTGGTTTATCAGGGGGAAATTAAAAATGTCGATAAAACTGAAGCTGTCTTGTTTATCAGAAAATATTCTTATCCGCCTAATATAACTCTTTTAATCAACCTATTAACTGGACTAATTAAACTAAATAATTTAAAGTTATATTAGATAAAAGACTAATACAGTAGAACCTCTTAAGTCGAACCTCGATAAGTCGTAAACCTCCAAAACTCGAACATTTTTTTTGTTCCCTTCCCTTCAAGCCCCAAAACCTCCATTACTCCAAATTTTAATTGTTTTATTTTATTTTAGTTAACATTCTATAATTGAAATTTCAACCCCACAAGCCATTTTGGTATATATTTTCCCTCCATAACTGAAAAAAAAATTTAACATCTGTATCTCGAACATTCGAAATGTTTGATTTTACAACCTTTACAACTCGATCATTTGAAACTAATTACCTCTATAACTCGAATAAAAATAAGTTACCACCTTTAAGGATTTGCTGACAATGCACGACATTGTTTCTTAAAAGACAATGTATGTTCCTACAAAACTACGTATGGGTATACAGTAAATAGAATAACCAATTCTATTAAAAATTCTTATTATAATTATTATTCTTATAATTCTTATTATTGCTATTAATATCATTTGAACTCTAGCGAAGCAAATCTTTTGTTGTCGATTGCAAAAATATCAGAAATAGTTTGGTTTTACAGCAATACACATCTATTTTAACAACAGTATATGAATAATACTGTTAAAAATGAGTGTTGTGAAATGTAAACTGAAAACTTTGACTCTCGCTGAAAAGTTTGAAGTGCTCGAAGCTGTGAAGAGTTGTCAAAAGAAGAAAGACGTTGCTAAACAATTTGGCCTACCAATGAGTACTCTGTCAACAATAGTAAAAACGAATTGGACAACATGAAAAACATTGAAAACGGTAAAAATTTGTCCTGCAAAAGACAACGAATTGCAGAATTTCCCGGCTTGGAGGAGTGCTTACTTAATGCTTCCACCTATGAAATCGATCATTTTTAAAAGTTAGAGTCTTATCAGAAAGACATTTAAAAACAGTCCCGTTTCGTCAGCATTGAAGATATTGTCAGGTTTCTAACAATGTAATAAGCCTTGCAATTCGCTTTTCCATTTGTCACAGATTTCAACGAGGGAAAATATATACCAAAATGGCTGTGGGGATTGACTAATTATTTCGACATATAGAGGGTTAAAATTTCGAGTAATGAAGGTTTTGGGGCTAGAAGGGAAGGAACAAAAATGTTTTTCGAATTTTGGAAGATTTCGACTTATCGAGGTTCGACTTAAAGAGGTTCTACTGTATATATTTTAAATAGTGTTTACTTTCATTGGTCTACACACCGTTTGTATTCTATCTCAATTCTCTGGTATTTCCTGTTTCTTCACCTGTATCCATTATGTTTTTATCTTCCGTCATGTTTAGATATGAATTTAAGGCAGTTATGGACCAATGTACGCTGTAGAAAGGTAAGAAAACGACGATCATGTTGAATCGCAGTCTATCGAAATATTTTCATGTTTAAATCTTTTCATTTTGTTTTCGTAACTCGCCATACAGATTCGAAAAATCGTCTAGTAATAATTTCAGTGACCCGAGAAGGTACAAGAATATCACATACCTGCAAATAATAATTTTTTAAAATCTGAAACGAAAATTTCCTTTAAAGAATTAATTCTTAAATTAGTTTGTTATAGATTTTGTTTGCATTTGAGAAACGCGTGGCGAATTTGATCATGAGCCAGATAAATCCACTGTGAATGCTTGTGGATTATGACTCCTTTTTCAAATATGCATACATGATAATTTCATTGGACTAAAAAACTATATTTTTATTTAGTATAAAGGCCATTTTTATCATTTGCTATTTTTGAATGTGCACAATGGAGCCTTTTTTTATTTAGGTACCACAAAGAATTAACTTACAAAAATATATAATCTAAGAATATATGAAAGGAAATATGAAAGGGTTTCTTCGCATTGTATTACTCGTTTCACCTAGGATGTTCTTAAGAATATTTCTGGAATGAATTAATGCATTTTACTTTTCATTTCTTCCTTTTAATGATATTCGGTAAGCATCCTTCGGAAAGATAAATACCGTCGTACTAGAGCGTTTTATTTAGTTATCGACAAAAGTTATGCACTTCCTTAAAAATTAGAAAATTATGTAGAAAGATTGTTAAAATTAATTACTTGACATGATGAAGAGTCTTAGAACTCTTTAGAACTTTTATTTCTGCTTCATTGTTTGAACAATTAAACATTGGAGAGTGTTATTTACAAAATATCAATTCAACATTTGAAACGGTTTGCGAAATTCCGAAGATTACATAATTTTTGTAATAAAATACCATATTAAAGAAATCATTAAAAATTTTAATGAAATGAAATATTCCCCCCTAACATTTTTATTTGTGATAAATGATTCAGCTGACATTAAAATAAAGGACTGATAGATATATTTTTTTAATTCGGTATTATTACTTAATAATTGAGTTTCCCTAAAAATTACCGCTTTAAAATTTGTTTAAAGTAAAGTAGTTTACTTCTTAAAACACTTTATATGAAATATTTTATTTATTTATTTATTTTTTCAAAATATAATATTGGATGTAAAATTAATCTATTTACAGGAGAACCGCGAAAGAAATGTAAGCGAACCAGTTCAAACCGGTTACGGAAAGGAAGGTAGATAATGCACTCGGTTGCAATGTGATTGAAAATTCGAGCGTGGTTTTTGAGTTCATGTTTTTATAAAGTTCTATCCATAGCATTTTAAATATCTGTCGGTTGACGATTAGATTCTTCAAGAATTACTTGTGAGTTTGATTAAATTTTTTTTAAAAATATATATTTTAGTTTAAAATCTTTCTTTGTATAGTCCAAGTTAGTGCGTATAAAATCGGTGTTTCTTTTGCTGTTTATAAAATATAATTCAGCTTTCCAAATTAATATCCCTTATCACAATCAAGTAAATAATAACAAATTTTCTTTTTTTATATGATATTATTTGTTTCATTTTTGCTAATTAAATTGCCTCGTGCTACATGCTGTGTGTGCTAGTGTTGATTGAACTGACGGTTAGGTTAGCCATGAGTACAGCTTATAATTGCTTGACATTACAATCGGTTTGATAAATGAAATTTCTTTCGATAACTTTGTGATTATGTAATAAATAGTTCAGTTTTAATAGATATTTTATTTTTCTGTATTTCCATGACAGTGTGATCTTTAAAAACACATACTTATATTCTAGAATGTTATTTCCCTATTTTAATTTATCTGAATTACTATCTTAATTGAATTGTGGGATGGAGATTTCTAAAGGATTTGTTTTAAACACTGTTTATTTCATCAGTTCTTTTCAAAACATGAAAACTTTGTGTTAAGTACTGAATTTCATTTCACTGTCTTTTTTATTCATCCTGAATGTTAAAATAAAATGTTCATTAGACTGTTAATTGTTGCAGTTAATATTTAACAGTTATTTCAATAAAATATTTTAAATGCGTTGTACTTTTGTTTTATAAGGTCTGATATTTTTAAATTTTATATGGAATCAAAACAATGGTAATTTATGTTTATTAGCGTAAATATTTGCAACATATGAATTTAGTATATAAATAATGTTGCACTACATTGTAAAATTAAAATATGAGCAACATAAATGCAAAAAGAACTTGGTGATCATGCAGAACAAAAATCTTACTCATACAACTGAACTTATACATTAAATGTTGTTCTCTTTTGAATATAGGCCTAACATTCTATTTGACAATGGAGAAAGC
The DNA here is from genome assembly GCA_021605095.1 of Caerostris extrusa. Lineage (NCBI taxonomy): Eukaryota > Metazoa > Arthropoda > Arachnida > Araneae > Araneidae > Caerostris > Caerostris extrusa. Next base: position 20,557 of record BPLR01003869.1, read on the forward strand.
TATAATAATGACAATATATTTGCTTATATAATTGTAAATGATTGAAGGTTATATACATAATTGTTAAAAACTTTATATTTTTAGTAAAAGCCTGCTATTTTTCTCAAATACTAACTAGTATTTGATATCTTGAGTTAGCTAGTTACTGTTGGAAATAATAAATTTTGAATTAACTACAGATTTCAAAATTAAACATTTTTGTTTATTACCTTATCTTTCCAATTTACAAATTTAAAAAAAACTTCCATCAATTTCGAGTAAAATGTTGCCTGTTTCTGCAAAAAGTAGGGAATTTCATGTAATTTTTATAAATAACAAAGTAAGACTTGATCTTATTTAATATGTACATATTTTTCCTGCACCATATAAAATCCCCCCACTCTTCCTTTTTTGACAATTTTTTTCCACGTCCATTTTTGACAATTTTCACCAATTCACCCCCTTCATGTATTTTTTGTTGTTTTCAAGCTTCTTTCAGTGCTCCATTTCCCTTCTTGGAAACTCCAGCATAACTTATAAAGAATACTTGCTGCTTATTCATATTTCTTTTCAAGATAATTGCTAGTCCTGGGTCTGTAAATGTTAATATTTAAAAGTTTAGTTTTGAGAATTTTATTTTTTAAATTTTAATGTTAAATACTTGTGGGGACGCCTGATTACCTATTACATGATTTACACTTTTGATGAAATACAGAATTCATTTCAACTAGTAATTAAATACACAAATAAATTACAAGATTCATTCAATGCAGATGCTAAAGACAACCAATTTAGGCTTAATACACTAAAAATATATTTAAATAATAATTTATTACATTTAATTTTTAGTAATTAGATAACAAATATCAATCTGCAAATGTTTAAAAGAATTTTTAAATTAGGTTTAAAAAGAATGAATTTAGGCTTGATATGCAAATTTAATAAATATTAATTGTTAAATTTAAATAAAGAACTTAATATAAACTTACTTTGTAATCTAGTTTAACAAATAAAGGAATGTAATCTGGGATATTATAAGATATTAGCACAAGAACACCCACACTGGTCAAAGGCATATTTAAAAATGAAATCGGATTGGATAGGACCATAAACAAAAGGTTGCCATAATATGAGTTGAATCATTGCTAACTTGACTTTAGAGCACCTTTTATCAGAGTCCCCATGAAAAGCATGCCTTTGGAAAATACATTAAAATTTGAACAATGAATTATGCATACATTTGTTACCATCGGTTTCTGACATGAATTTTAAGGAAAAACCAGTTATAATTCCATCATCCTTACATTTTAAATGTACCTAAAGTTGTCTATGATTACCATAGAAAGAACTAATGATATTTTCATTTCTTATACAGATAATATATATATATATATATAATTTTTATTACATAAAATATGTCTACATATTTTCTGTGATTTTCTAAAAAAAAGCTGCTAGTAGATAATATTTTCAATTTGTCTCAAAATCTTACTTCCACTGCAATTCAATAAAAAATATATTTCATGAGATATAGAGAAAATATATTTCATTATAAACAAATTCTGATTAAGAATTAAAGTAAATTAAAAATTATATTGAACATCAAGTAATGCAGATTAGAAGCATTCTATTTTTATTATAAATATTATGTTTGTAATTTTAATTTAAAAAAAAAAAAAAAAACAAGTTCTTCAATCTTAACCAAGATGTATAGCAATTTATTTTACTTATAATTTGACACATTTTACACCTGAAATTGTTTTTTATCTAATATTAAATATTTTTTAATGTTTTCTAAAGATTGGTATGTATTTTATTTAATTCTGATGAAAATTTTATGTTTTATGAAATAAGTTTTAAATTCTGATTTTGCCATTTTATCTTTTCAGGTAGCAAATAATATTTTGTTTTCTTCATTTACAGAGTAAGTATTTTAATTTTTGAAGAAATTTACCATTTTTATGTTTAATATTTTAACAGTACTAAATAATTAGTGTATCCTTTCTTAAATTATGCATTAATTTGCACAATTTTTTTTTTTTTTTTAAGATTTCAAATTAAAATGTTTATCAACATCAATATTTCAATGAATATAATTGTTTTGTTCTTCTCTTCTCCTTTTAATGTGGAAATTTAGTTAATTTCAAAATAGATTTAAAAATAACCAGCTTGTAATTAATAGAATTTAATGCTGTAAATTAAAAATAAAGCATTTAAATTTCTATGTTGAAAATTATATTGAACATCAAGAATTCTACTTTTTGTAGTCAAAATTTAAAAGCTGTAAAAAAGGGAAGTAATGAGAATGTTTGCAAGATAATATATTTACTGATACACTTTAGTAAGTTGAAAAGAAAGGAACTTGAGAATTATTGGGGGTGTCCGATGGAATTATGGAGTTACAAAAAATCAAATAAGGGGACCTAAATCTAGTGTAGCTCATAACATGATAAGTTTCATCTTTTAAGTTTTATTCGTCACCTTTAGTTGTAAAAAAATGTAATGATAAAAGTCTGAAGGCTTCAGAATTTAAAAGAACTTTATAAATAATTATTTTTTTACTGCTTTATTATGTTACAGTATTTATTATAACTTCATGATTTGAATTTTATCAATTTATGCTTTTATTAAATATTTATAGGTAATTATACTGCTTAGTTACTTTATGACATCGGTTCAAGTGGATGGGATGAAGGAGCATGCGGGTTTTGGAGGCCCAGGTAAATATTATGATTATCTTGATTTTTTGGAATATTTGTTTGATCCTGTATTTATATTTGTCTTATTTTAATTTTAATTTAACTATACCTTACAATTAAAGAAGGATATTTAATGCTTTTGTAAAAAATAAAACTATTATTTAATTCTGTTACTTGAAAACTTAAAAAAATTCTTTTCTTCTATTTTTTTTTTTATCTATTCTATGTTTCAGTTAAACTATTTAATTTGATGCTGCAATTAATACGCAACAATTACATTTTGTAAAGAAAGTAGTTTAAATTGTGTATAAAATTATGTATTTTAATAAACAGAATATGCAAATAAGAAAATATTTAGTGCAATTTATATAGTTTGTATTGAGTTACTTTCTGAAGCTTTTTCATCCTGACATGTTAATTAAATTGAACATTGTCATTTACATTTTTGAAAGTTTGTAGCTTATGTAAGAAAATTTATTAATATTGAATTGCATATAATTGAGTTTATATATAAATGCTTTTTTTTTTTTTTTTTTTTTTTTTTTTTTTTTTCCAAAAAACAAACAAAACAATTTGAATTTAATCAAATGAAGTTGCATGTTGATTGCATGAAAAAAATGTATCATTTAATGTATAATTACATATTAAAATGTATCATTTCTAGAGACTGTTGAGTTAGTTGACTTTAATGTTCAATTTGTAATTAATAAAATATGTTAATTAAGACTTCATATCTCCAAGTTAAAACTGCTTATTCAATATGCAAAGTGAAATATCAGATTAGATTTATAATTGAAATTGGGGGGACTTCCTTATAAAATATATTTAGTATGTGTTCTTTAATCTGGCACATTTGCGCGCAACCATTTTATAGCAAACATCAATATAAACGTACCAAACATAAGTCACTCTGGATAAAAATCTCAACTTTTAAAGTGCATGTCTATTAAATGTGTATCAGCCACATTTTAAACCAGTGTAGGTGATATAAATGTCTATCTAATAATTACAAAATGTAATTGAGCATGAATTTAATTGAATATTCTTGTATTGATAAGAAAAACAGCACAAAGAAAAAAATTAATATACAATGATAGTTAAAGAAGAAAGTTGTTACAAATTACTCTAAGGTAAAAGAAATACACATAAGCCTGTTTTAGTGTTTAAAACAAATATATTACTTAAATTACAAATAAAAATCAAAAACAATCATTCTGTTTAAACTCTTTTCCATGATTTGGAGCCCTTCAAAATCATTATAAATTAAGGACAGATTTATGAGTTTTAAGCTGTACTGAAATGAAAACTGATTATTACGATAAACACTGAGCAAAAATGTCATTGGTTTCTGGTCAAGGTCAACCAACACCAGAATCCACATGAAAAGTTCGAAAGTAGACAGCATGATCGGTGCCAAATTATAGAAAGTGCCAAACCACCTAATGTTGGATTTAAAGGGAGCTTACTGTATGGGGGAAATATAAAAATAATTATTTTTTTAAATCAAAATTAATTCTTTTTCCATTTTAGTTAATGGGAATATGATGGGCGTACCTGAAGCTGCAAGACTGTTGGATTTCTCCCAGAAATTAGATATTACTTTACTAGATAGTGTAGTCAATTGCATGTATGTTGGTGTTGGTCCTGAGGTAAGCATCATTTTCTGATTTTGTATTTTGCTTTCCATTCAAAATCATTTATTTCAATTTTTGAAATAAAATAATGAAATTTTAATATGAAATAAATTGTAATTTCTACTTAGTTTTTGAAATTATTTCTTTTTAAAATAAAATTAAGATTTTTTTTTTTTTTTAACTTTTTTTTTTTTTAGCTATATACAATATGCCAATTTATTATTAAGTTTAAAATCTCTATTTTCATTTCAATGACATTGTTTTCTTATTTTAAATATGTAAGATTTATTGATTAGTGTTTAAAGAATATTTTACTAAGTAAAAATTTCTATATATATTTTTATAAATTATTTCATTTTATTATTTTTTTAGCAAAAACTTGCACAAGAAATATTGACTGCGTTAAAAGAACATCCTGATGCTTGGACCAGGGTTGATACGATTTTAGAATTCTCAGAGAATCAGCAGACCAAATATTATGGCTTACAGATATTGGAGAATGTAATAAAGACACGATGGAAGGTTTTGCCACGGGAGCAATGTGATGGTAAATTTAGATTTTTTTCTAATATTGTATAAAATGTGTATTTTTAAGACAGCACATTAAAAATAGGAAGGTTATTTTTGGTATTCTGAAAAGTAATTTAACTGCTAGCTATTTGTTTTGATATGTGTTTTATCTAGAAATTTACTGTATCTGATTTCAAAATAGATTTGAAGTACAATCAAATCTTGTAATCTAAATTAATTAAGACTAATCAATTAATTGCTGAAAACTTAAGATTAAACACTTTCCTATTGCAAAATAAATATATTTGAAGCTAAATTAAATTCCTTCCCTTACATGATTTAATAGTGAATAAAAGTGCAGCTATTTTTGGAATAAATTCTTTTTTATATAAGTGTCATGCTGAAGTTATTTATTAATGATAATGGAAAAAAATACAATTGATATGAAAAAGGCTTTTTCGTATTAAATTGCTGATTATTTGTTTTTTTTGATATATTGAAAAAAAAATTAACACAAATTGGAAAAGTAAATTTTAAATTCAACTGTTTTCTAATTTTATATTTTAAAAGCAATATTGTGAACCATGTTGTTTAACTGCATTTATTATTTTAGGAATTAAAAAATATATTGTCGGTCTGATTATAAAGACGTCATCTGACCCCAAAACGTTAGACGAAGAAAAAGTATACTTGAATAAATTGAACATGATTTTGGTTCAGGTATGTGTATATATTTACTATATGTATTGTAATATATATATATATATATATATACTAGTTGACCCGACAAACGTTGTTTTGCCATATACATTATTTCTGTAAAATATTTTTTTAGTTAAAAAAAAAAAAAAAAAAACTTACTATAAGTTTGTGGAAATGTGGTTATGATTGGAAGAGGAATGGAACGTTGCAGATAATGACGGCGTATAAAAGGATAATACACTTACCATTTATTTATTTCATCCTTTATATTTTATTAAATTAATAAATATATTTTAAATTACATTATATAATAGCTGTATATACATCAAAAATAGTTATTTACATACTTACTACTAATTATGGCAATTAAAAAATAATCAACATCAATCTCTAAATGCAATGGAGTGTGCAATATTTTTGGTTAGTTCGTCTTTAGCCAAAACAAACAAACTGGATGGTTTACCCACACGCGAACATGCCACGTGTAGTTGGAAAACATGGTGTGCCCAAATCTAAGCCACAAACAGACATCATTTGGCCTTGCGACTTATTTTGTCATTGCAAATGCCAATCTAATTGGAAATTGAATACATTTGAATTCAATTGGCACATCTGTGGGAATCATAGGTATTCATGGCAGCAATATATTTTTAGCCTCTGTACTTGCCGTTCAAAATGCTGGCTTCGATGCGTTTTTCATCAATTTTTTAATGACTAATCGTGTCCCATTATATACGAATATTGGAGTGGGATATTGAACCCACCATTGCACAGCCATGGTGAATTCAAATTAAGAATCAAAATAACCGGAGATCCAACCTTTAATTGTAAATGATGCGGTGGCATGCCTGGCAAATCCGATGAATTCAAAAACTCAATTGGATAATTTACAGTTTCATTGCCATCGCAAACTGTATCGATCGATTTGTATGACACCAAGTTCCCTGGCAACAACTGTTGTATCTTGGAATTTAAACCATTGATGTCCACATTTTTTTGCTGCCAAAATTGCTCTTTCTGCCAACCAATCAAGATTTTTTTAACTGTGTGCATACATCGGAAATATGTGGCGATGAGATTATTTTGCGAGTCGATGATTGTGCAGAAATCTGTCGAAAATTTTATGCATCCAGTATTTTCATGTACAGCAATTTTTCCATCGCCATTATCTAACAGTTGTTTTGAGAATGTTTCAGCGGATGGATCTTGAAGCATTTGAACGCGCATGTTTACTTTTAGTTGTAATTTTTCAACATTACGCCACAGTGACGATGATTTTAAGCAAGCATTGATCTCATCAGTGTACGTTGAACGGGGAATGACAGGAAGTGTTTGCCTGGAATCACCTGAAAGTGGATAATGAAATGAGTAAAATGAATGAATGAATGAAAGGAGTAACAGAGTGCCACCCAAATAGTTTGTCGTTATAAGTAAACACATATATTTATTTAACACGTAAAATATTTTTCTTTTAAATAACACACATGCAAAGAATATAACTTAAAACTATTCCCACAAATACGTAACAGTATTTGTTCTCTTATTTGTAGTATATACAGGTAAAGCAATGGCAGATAATAATGGCGTTGTTGGCGCGAGTTCACAACACGTGTTGATTTATATAAGATCACTTAATTAAATAAAAGTCAAAAGAAATGAAGCCGATTAAAGACTTTAATTTTGTTTAAGCACACGTGTCATGACTAAAAAATTAAAAAAAAAAAAGAACACTACATTGTTTTGAAAGAAATTTTAAAAAATATTTAGTGAGTCGGCCACCTTATATCCCTTAGGGGTTTAAAATAGATTACAACCGATTCGCAGACCTGCAAATATGCACAAAACTTTTCATAAGAATCGGTCAAGCCGTTTTCGGAAGAGTTTTGGCAACAAACACTGTGACCACGAGAATTTTATATATTATATATATATATTTATGTAGTAAATATGTAATGTAATATATATTTACTATATCAATTTTTAAAATTATTTATTAAGCTAATTATATTTCATCGATTTTCAGATTTTGAAACGAGAGTGGCCGAAAAATTGGCCCAGTTTCATTACAGACATTGTGGGTGCGAGCAAGTCCAATGAAAGTCTTTGTCAAAATAACATGACAATATTAAAACTTTTGAGGTAACTTATATTTTCTTTTGCATGCTGAACATATTTTAAGAGTTTATCTTTTAAAAATAAATGTAACAATTAATCAGCTATCTATATAAAAATATATTCATAAAATTAAATTTTTTTTAAATGTGCATGTTTAAATTGTAAATATGTTTCTTTTTAGATTCAATATTTATAATTTTATTATACTTGTTAATGACCATAATTTGTTTTACTTTTTAAGATTAAATTATGCATGGAAAGTAATTATGCAAAGTTCTCATTTATATGTACTGTTTTAATGTAATTTCTAAATAATTATATAATTTAAAAGGGCATGAGTTAATTAACAATGTTTATATTTTGTGACATTAAGATGTATATAAAAAGAAACCTAACAGAATGTATATAATGGATATTTTCTAAAGAAAAGGCATGTCTTTAGAAGGAAAAATTGCTTTAAAAAAACAAAACTACTTAACTTAAAAAATTAAAGGGTATAATTGCATGAAATCAAAAAGAGGATTTACAAGTAACCTAAAACCGCATTAAATTGAAGATATTAAAAAAAAAAAAATAGGTTGCATAATGAATTCTTCATAAAACAAGAAATAAATCATTTTTATTGTTAAAAGATAATATACTTTACATTTTATATTTTATTTTTATGCTTCCTGATAGCAAGCATTTGTGAACTGATTTGTAAATAGGGTCAGCAAATTCTACAGTAGTTTTTGTACTTATTCTTATGCTGTTTTGTGACATTCTGGCTTCTTCAAGTGCGAAATTGAATTCACATGCTTTTGAAAATAGCATTCACATGCTACACACACTATTCCTAACATTTCATCATCTTTTGCAAGTTTTGATGTGCGTCAAAAAACCCAACTCAATCTTGTGGGAAGATTTTCTTTCTCTGAAAGTTGGCAAACATTCTCATATGTTTTACATTTATACTGAATCATACCATTTTCAAAGCATTCCAAATGCGATAGAGTTCAAATTTCATGAAACCAGCTAAAGCTATTTTCAATTGCTTTGTTTTTAAATACAAAAGAATCTCTGAAGCGATTTTCTGGATGCAAAAAATTCTTTAATCGTGATTTATTCTTAAAAAAAAATTATGAATGAATAAATTATGGGGAGCTTACTTGTATATTCAAAAATATATTTTCAGATTTTCAATTGCATTATTATTTATATGCAGTTTTAACTTATTAAATTTAATTTCATTAAATAAAAATTGAGGACAAATTTTTAGTTCTTAAAGTTGAATTATATCTAATCCTTAAGTTTTTATCTGAATATCTGCAAAA
>BPLR01003870.1:0-26876 GCA_021605095.1 Caerostris extrusa
TGTCCTTGACATCTGTGTGAAATGTGACGTCAAATATTCATTAGTGTTTGAGTTACGCTTGGCTTTGTGTGACCTTTAAAATGATTTCGGCGAGTTTCGAAATGTCTGAATTAATTGAGCAAAAGAACTTGCATTCAATTTTGTTTGTGAAATATAGAGTGTTGCTTGAAGGCATTCGTTGAGGGGAACATCCCCTATATCAAAAAAATAAATGTTAGTAGTGGTATAAACAGTTCAAAGAAGGCGGGGAGCAGCGTTGAAGACGAAGAGCCGTCTGGTCGACCGTCAACCTCAACCGACGGCTCACGTCAAAATTTGGGTAGCACAAACTGTCGATTTACAATTAGATACCTTGCTGGGGATGTTGGAATTTCAAAAGGATCTGTCAATTCCATTTTGGGTCTCAAACGCGTCAAATCTTGATTGGTACCGAAAACACTGAAGGCGCCAGCTCACACTGCATTTGATTCTTCGTGACTTTTCGCCAAAAATAAAACTCATATCGTTCCACAACCACATCGTATTCACACCATGCGACTTCTAGCTTTCCTAGAATTCAAAAACACCACTTCAGGGACATCGTTTTGAGTCGATTGAAGAGATTTAACGTGAATAGGCTTTGAAGGCCATCCCTGCACGATAACTTTTTAGCATGCATTGAGGATTGGAAAAAAAAGTTAGCATAAGTGCATTGGTGATTATTTTTAAAGGCGATGAAATAAATTTGGAAGAATAAAGAATTTTTTTGAAAAAAAATAACTGGTCTTACTTTTGGTCACAGTAGTAAGCCACAAAGGTCAAAATGTTTTTCATATATTTTTTAATTTTGTCCTTTTATTGATATGATCAGTAGAAAATACTTTTGATCATATACGACCCCCCTCAAAGAGACCCTTCCCATATTTTTGAAAAATTGCCTGTTTATCCCTCTCAAGTATAATTCCTAATCAAAACACTGAATTCTCTGTAATTTCTGTTCAATGTTAAGGCCTTTGAGCCAATTTATTTCGCTATTTCAAATATATTTAAACTCATAAGCAATTTAATAATGAAAGATGTAATTCGGCATTGTAAAAAAAAGCCTTTTGATCTAATTTTCTGTCTGCATTTCAACCAGATTACGAAGAAATTTTAGTCAATAATATTTTGTATTCTCCAGATACTAATCATTAGTGAAAACATTAATTAATTTACTAACATTTAAAACCCCCAGATGTTAAATGTAATTCTTATAATTTCACTTCAGTTCAGAAGATTTACAAAGATAATATAATTAAGATAATTGCTAAGATTTTGTTAACTTTGTTTATCACTTAACTAAGAATGACTGAATAATATAATTGCATCAATGTTTTTAAAATGATATTGATAAGACATTGGCATATAGTGAAGGATATCGAAGAAATTGTAATTTTTAAAGTTAAATTTCAAATACATAAAAAAATTTAACATTGACATATGTACATGTCGCAGTTTAAATGTGGAAACAAATGTTGCGGTCTCTTTTTTATTTGTTTGTTTATTAATATTTTGTATTTGACCATGTGTCTTATGATTACTGGATATTCTATTAGGGACAGGATGGCCGAGTGACTAGCGCTATTGCGCCGGGGCCACAGATTTTGGGTTCGAGTCCTGGCAGTGCCATGGATGTTTAGAATAGTTCGGAATAGAGTTAAACCGTAGGACCCAGTCTAATAAGTTCATAGATAGTGTTACTGGGGTAGTGTTACTCGCGTCCGTAGCATATTTTCGAGATGCACGTGCCCTAGGGTAGTACTAAATGAGTAACGTCGGTGCTTGAGTATACATTTAAAACGGTAGATTCCGGTCTAATATGACTACTACAACTAACCACACCACACCACATCATTGTGCCTAGAGCTGAGTTGCCTCTTTACAGTTTGGAAATGATGTGGAGGAGAATTCGGATTGGGCTCTGTGACTCTCTATAGTCATACGACACCGGGATCTCTTAAAGTGGATTCCAAACCACTACAAACATCCATGACACGTCCGGGTGGCGAACCCGAAACCTATGGTACCGACCGCCAGAGCGCTAGACACTCTGCCATTCAGGCCCAGACTAACATGACTGTAGAGCATTGGGCATAGGGCTGACAGTCCTACACCATAAAAAGAAAACATCTACTGTCTAGAAATCTGTCATTAAGCAGACGGCTTTGGCCCACCATGGGGCTGCTGTGCCACTGATGATAATGATGGACATTCTATTAGATTGAATTTTTGTATTTATACTTTCAAAAGTATAAATACAAAAAATACACTGTGTATTGCATTAATACAAAAAATATGCTTAGTGAGAAATAGATTTTATGTTCATATCGGAGATGTACGAAGACTTTTCAAGACAACAAAGCAGTTTGAAATCGCAATTTCGAAACGCTAACTCTCCTTTCTTGCTTAATGTTTGCATGTCTCTTTCATGTCTGAATATTTCTTACCAAACTAAAAATAATTCTCAAACCAACCATAATCCCTTTCATATTTCTCTTGAGTTATGTAAGGCCTTTATTTTTTGTATTTCAGAAAGTTTTCTTCTTTTTTTTTAACATTTTTCAAAAATTCAGCAAACAGAGAAAAGGAAAACAAATTGCAAATGGAGTACCAGATGCAGTTTTTGCGAGGAAGTTGTTGAAATATTCACTTAAATGGTTTAGTTTTGAGAATAATTGCAGTTTCCTCTCACTACAATTTTTATCTGTGAAAAAGAAAAGCATTTCATACCAATTTTTATACAAAATTCTGTCTACTGTCTTGTAAGAAGATTAAAGTTTTACTTTACTTACGGACAGACAATAAATTGAAGGGAAAGTGTCGTCTCTGAGGAATTGTTTTCCTCAAATTTTAGGTTATTGGTTATTTGATTTTGCATATGATATTTTAGGTTATTAGGTTTTGCATATGGTTTTTAATGTTTGTGTCCGACTCACACAAAGAAATGGATGCATTTTTGAAAACTGGATTGGTTTTAACTTAAAAATCAAATCGAGAAACTAATATTTTTATTCTTCATATTTGAAACAATATAATTTTAGCCGTATATAGAATAAACATATTGTTATCAAAATTATGGAAACGCTTGTGAATGAAAGTGACATTTAAAAAATGCGCTTCGTTAGCATTAAAATGTAATTTCAGCTACCAGTTTTTATTTAATATAAAAAATATATATCTATAATATTTAATATATAAATATATATAGTATAAGGTAGCTTTAGTGAAGTATACGTCTTGGATTTTGTCAAAAGCTTAAAATGTCAGACTTTCAAAGAGTCCAAATTGTAGGAGTCCGACTAACTGGAGCAAGTGTAACCAGAAATGTCCCAGCTTTTAGGCATTTCTAGAGGTAGAGTGTCTAAAATCATGACAGCGTACACACAAAGTGCCAAAAAAGCTTGACAAAGCAAAATAGTGAACCGAAGGAGAAGCTGTGGTACAGAGACCGACGGGTACTGAAGCGGATGATTACAATGTATTACAAGAAAACAACTGCAGTCGAAGTGTCCGCAGAGCCCAATCAGCATCTGGATTTTCCAATGTCAATAATTACATTTAGGAGGTACCATCGTAAACAGGACATTTGCAGAGCAGCAATTCCCAAGTCACTTGTCATATCTGTTAATGCCAAACGTCGTCTACAGTGGTGCCACTACCACAAAACCTGGTCAATTGATAAACGGAAGGCAGGTTTTGGGTCTGACTAATCATCTTTTACACTTTTCCCCGCAACAGGAGGGTATTCATGTTTGGAGGACACCTGCATCAGCGTAGGATTGTGATTGTCTCCTTCCAACTGTCAAGCATGGAGGTGGATATGTCATGGTATGAAAACCATGCCGTTGTTCTCCCTTGGCTCAATTGTAATTCTTAAAGGAAGGATCACTAGGGAGAAGTACAGAGAAATTTAAGCAGATCGAGTCCAACCTATGATACAAATTTTGTTTTCCTACAGGAGATGGAATTTTCCAGAATGATAATACTCCCTATTCATGAAGCGGAACCTGTCCAGTCATGGTTTGATGAACACGGCGATGAAGTGAAATATCTGTCTTGGCCAGTTCAATTTCTCGATCTGATCATCGAATAATTATGGTCTATTTTAGGATGATCAATTCAAAATCGATATCGATCACGATATATCCATGAAGAATGGTTCAATATTTCTCCAAGAACTATTCAGCATTTGTATAACTTGATTTCAGGCGAATCCAAATTATATTACATGCCAAAGGCGGTCCTGCCCCATATTTGTAAAGGATTCCTTATAAATCTAGGATGTTTCCATTATTTTGATAACCTCCTATTTTTATTTATTAAATGTGGTAAATAAACACTATAGGATCAAATTAATAATTTTAGGTACGCTTAGAATAAATTTTTGGGCCACAAAGGTATTGAGAATGAGATTAGGGACCTAACACTTAAAAACATATTAACGTAAATAAAAGTTTTTTCATTTCATCAGAATTTTTTTTTGTCCTCTTACACTTTTCCTTTATGTTCCGACATATATATATACAAAAAATGCGTCTTTATGTGTACTTCACCTACCTCTTTAAATTTGGTTCATTGATTCAAAAACACCTATGGTATATTGTAATTATTTAAAGGAAAATAAAAGTTTCAAAGACTCGACGACAAAACATTCTAGCAAATCCAGTGAAGAATCGATTTTATGAAAATGTCGAAAAGCAATCTCTAAGAGTTACGATAAATACTTTAGAAAGAGTGCAAGTATATTTTATAAAGACTTGCATAGCTATCTGTGCAACTGTAAAAATTCAGTGAGGTTGATATCTTATAAAGACTTTCATAGTTTTCTGGGCAACTGTAATAAGTCAGTAAGGTTGATATCTTATAAAGACTTTCATAGCTTTCTGGAAAACTGTAATAAGTCAGTGAGGTTGATATCTTATAAAGAACTTCATAGCTTTCTGGGCAACTGTTATGTCAGTGAGGTTGATATCATATAAAGTCCTTCATAGTTTTCTGAACAACTGTAAAAAGTAAGTGCAGTTGATGTGTACGTATCATGTAGGTTTTTACCTTCAAACTTAACTTCGTTAACATGAAAATACATTTTAACACATATTAAATATGAAATAATCGGTGTCTTTATTTTCAGCCGCGAGCTGTCCTTCGTGTACTGCGTGGAGGACTGGTCGAGCAGCGGTGCTCGAGAAGGCTTCGCCTTCGCCACTTTCACCCTGGTGTTCGTGCTGCCGGGCGCCACCATGGCCGCCGCCTACTGCAGGATAGGGGTGCGCCTCTGCGGAGGGGGCGCCGCCTCCCTCAACAGGTCTGAGGGTCGAGCCGGAAAGCAGGTGAGTACACACTCCACCCTCGTTGAGTTCATTGGCGTTGTGGAGCAATCCAGAAAATACAACTCACAATAAAGGTCATTCCAACTGTAACGTCTCTAGACTATAATGGCTTAGCGGGCCACTTTCAGGATCATGGGAACACTTCAATTTTTTATTTACAAGCAATATATGTGTATATATACAAGTACAGAACTCTGGGTTATTATAATTTATTATTTGCAAAAAAATTTAAATTAAAGATTTAAATTTGGTTCACAAATGCAGTTCACTCAAGAACGGAAATTATCAGAGTTCTTGAGTCTACGACGAATTTTAAACACGTGGTTTGCAGCAGACCTTAATTACCATGGTTATCTTAATTATCTTGGCGTGATACACGAAACCACAAGGTAATCACTTTGGAAACAGGCAGAAACTCCAGCCTGTTCTGTCACTTCAGAGAAAAGAGAAAAACAACACTCTTGTCGACTCATTGCAGAACTCACTCCTTTCTTCTCCAAAACCGGCTTTTAAGACAATCTATCCGTCAGCTTCCCTTATTTTTCAAAGGAGTATACATTTCTCAACTCATGGTCTATCAATAATCCCGATGGAAAAATTTATGGTGTAGTCCATATTCCATCTGTAGTTGTTTCGACCTATGAAAGTCCCACAGACATTCGCTAATTTCCTCATTACACATGATACCGAATATCTGCTATCAGGTATGAGTGACAGGTTGTCCTCATTAGTACAAAACACTAATTGCATGTAATAGAACTACCCACAATACTGCTTATCTGCTGTCAGATTTGAGTGATGAGTTGTTGTTAAATACTTGTCAAAGAATATACATTCCTCTCTCCTGGGAATGAAATGCCAAAACTCTTCCCACGGAAGAAAATGCTGCAATGCCTAAAAGTTAAACAACGTTATTTTTCCAACTAAAATATAATGCTTTTAAACAGAACAAAGCTGAATTTTTAGTTTGGGAACATTCTAGAAAAGTGAGTGAGAAAAAATGTTACAAAATCAACCCGTGAAGTGGCGAAGATTGTTTGATCAACAAGAGAACCAAGATGTACGATTTCTCCTTTCTACTAGAAGTGAGTGTATATCCTATTAAGAAAGATTTGTTTGCAAAACAGATGTCATGGTTATTTATGGTGGTTATGGTTATTTATGTTAAATAATGCTAGTGCACAGATTGAATATAATTAGGCAACAGGAGATAAGTTAGTTTCAGTTTTGTCAACATCCTTTATTGTTGACAAGCAATGAGCTCATTGTACGTAAGTGGTGCACATTGTATGTCTGACTCTATTTTCTTCCGAAAGTGTTGAGCTGAATGAAAATTAATTTTTTACTGACAATAAAGTAAATAGAAACAGTTCTTCATTCAATACTAGGCATATATTCTCAATAGGAGTTTCCACTTTTGCAAGGTATAGAACACAGTTTAATTGTAAATAATCGAAATGATTGAATAGTAACGTAAATGTCTTAAAAAAGAAAATACTGAACGCTGTATACTGTTGAAATATATAATCAAATCGTTTTTATTAAAGAATCCCACTCAGTTATTTTTTAAAGTTTTTAATATATATCATCGTACTATTATAATGAAAACTATGCTCTAAATTTGCAAACACGATAATTAGCATTCGTTTGAAAAGTTCATCATAGGAAGAGTCAATGTTACTTATTATCTCCAATCTTGTTTTAATTATGTTTGTCTTTTTATAAATCAAATTTTGATCTATCTGATGAAAGTGACTGTTATTCAAAACCTGAACGACTGAAAATCTATTATTGTTGTTTCATGTGTGCGTTCAGAGCGTGACGTTCCGCATCCAGAACATCACCGAGCGCCGTAAGCTGGTGGCGAAGCGCTTCCTCATCCTCACCACCGTCTTCGCCGTCTGTTGGGTGCCCTACAACATCGCCACCCTACTCCTCGACTTCCAGGTACTACTCTTTCGTACTCCAGTGGAGGCTCCTCCTCTTACTCCTCTTTCATACGCCTGTCCCTCGGCAGAAAGGTTAATCTTGCACATAATATAACAGAGTCATATAATTTTATATTTCCAATTATAAACAAAACTTTTATCTACACTATATGTATATATATATATATATACATATAGTGTAGAAATTTGCTTTTAAATTACCCCCCTAGACACCGACCAAGACACCACACCCTATATATATATACATATATATATATATATATATTATTTATAATTAATTATAATTTATAATTAAACACTAGTATTTACGTCTATATTTGCAATAATTAATTATTTAGATAGATGTTCATCCACATCTCCATTCCATCTCCTGACGCCAGTACCTAGGATCCCATAGCCACCAACCAGAAAGAAAGGTGAGGGTGGAACATCGGTGGGCTCATGTAGGCCATAAATAGCTAATCTTGTGGTTGATGGGAGAGAACAGTGACTTCCGGTAGTACTTTTAGGGGTAACTGCCCCGCATTTGTATGGGAAAAAACCTGGACAATTCATGTGGGGCAGCCTCACTATCGATACGAAGCAGTTTCATACACACTGGCATCAATGGGCCTAACAGCCGAGGGACTAATGCTCCGGCGCTCTGTACCCCAGGTTTCAGGTTCTTGCCATGGATGTTTGATGGTGATCGGAATCCACTTTAAACCGTAGGTCCCGATCTAATAGGATTTCAAAGCGTTGTGGGGATAGTGTTACTCGCGTCGTAGCTTATCTTCAAGCTACACGTGCCCTTGG
Organism: Caerostris extrusa; assembly: GCA_021605095.1. Taxonomy (NCBI): domain Eukaryota; kingdom Metazoa; phylum Arthropoda; class Arachnida; order Araneae; family Araneidae; genus Caerostris; species Caerostris extrusa. Next base: position 8,093 of record BPLR01003870.1, read on the forward strand.
GTAGTGCTAAATGAGTAATAGCTTTCATCGGTGCAGCTCACACGATATGCCTTCTTCAAAGCTAGCTTTTTATTGGGATGCTCACAGGGCAATGGGGAATATGACAAAGTTCTCGACGTACCTAATTTGAAATATTAGTAAAAATATAAATTCGATAAAATTGGTTATTAGCTACACCACTCATTATTAAAACAGAAGACAGTCAAAATACCTATGGAAATTATTTGCTGCTGCATTTGTTATAAAACAAACAAATGCAATTCCTATTTAAAAATTCTGATCATATGCGAAACTTAATACAGAAAAATACTGTAAAATAGCTTGCTTTTGTATTGCTAACATTAATAAGACTATCTTATCGAAATGAAAATAGAATACAATGAAAAAAATATTCTTTTACTTTAGCAGCCTTCATTATAAGCTTTAAATATATGTTTTAGTAATTCAAACAGAAGTTAAAAGATTTAACAAAAATGTTTCGACACGTCTTAACGGGGTTTTTTTAAAACGTATAGAAACAACAAATTTCTTGCAGTTCGCGATGTCTACAGTAGCTAGCCACTGAATTTTAACTAACTGTTACGATAGCTTTTTTCTTATCTTAGTTTCAGCGAAACTGGCTTCTTTAAGAAAAAATCCTCGTCAATAACAAGCTTACTTTACTCGTAAAGATTTCACAAACAATTCCTGTTTTCTGTTCATTAAAAACCGAGTCTGCAATTCAAATCGCTCGAGGGATTGGAATAGAAAGCAGTTACAGTTAGCAGATCCACGGTTGCTTCGTGAAAAAGAAATGTTTACTTAGTTGCTTCATTCCTACAGTTCTTGAGAATTTTTTTCCACCAAGTTTCGTTTAACAAAAGGAAACGAGTTTTATTTTCATCTTTGTAGAAAAACACCATGCTATAAAAAAGGAAAAAGAATGATTTTTAATGCATAGTAGCATATTGTCGAGAATACCTTTAAGTAACTTAGAGGAGGATGGAGCATAGTTCTTCCACTTGTACAGTTTTCTTTTTTTCTTCTTCTGCACAATAGAAGATACCAATTTGCCTAGAAAGGATTTTAAATTTTTTTTAGCCTTTCTGTTGCAGTGTTTAGCAATATTCCTTGTGTGTATGTAAATCTAAACATTTTGAAAATATTAGTTGTAAGTGGCCAATTATACTCCAGCAAGTTGCTGTGTCCAGCAGACATGCCCATCTTTTTTCCCCCTTTTCCATCTTTTTTCCTACATGTTTGGCCAGTTCAAACACTTGAAATGTAAAAGAAATCAATATTCTTCAACTAGTATTATTTATCAAGCAATTAGATGAAATTTACGTTTTTTGATGTTGTTTCTTATCGCACTTGGTAGACAGCAACATCTACATCATGTCCAAGAACCAGTGTGATCTCATGGAAGGAGGGAAAGGGCGGTCATCTGTTGTGATGGAGCACCTGTAGGTGGAAGATTTACATTTAAGTTTACATTTATGTATTCATACATTAAAGTAGACATTTAGGTATCAGATTAAATAAGAAAACAAAAGTTGGATGAAAAATATTGGGTGCTGAGAAAAACAATGTCTGCATGGAAAAATTTAAACTGCTTGTCTTAAATCACCAAAAAATTTTAAATGAGGAAAACTCTGAAGCTCGTAAGTTGACTTGTTGGCCATAGTCCGCTGTCAAATGATATATCCACTGCGTTTGATGTTGATGATAAAATTGCTATATTAAAACAATGTATGCATGGAAATTAATATTATTTTTTTTGTTTAAAAAGTAATGATATTTTTACCTTTCCACGATAACTGTTTAATCACTTTTAATTTAATTATTTTAAGCTAAAATTAAAAATATGATGTTTCAAAATTTTACTTTGAAAACCTTAAAAATTTTAATTTACATAAAAATGCTTTTTTTATGATTCCATCCAACAAATCTATCATTGCTTATTAGAAACTTTTAAGTAAAATTTTAAAAGTAAAAAAAAAAGTTCTCCCCTGTATTGTGTAGCATACTTCAGATTCACTTTTCTTCAAATAAAATTCTCCTTTTGCATTTTCAATGCTTTTTCTTTTAGGTTGTTGACATTGTTCTTGACATCGATGTGAAATTTGACGCCAAAATATTCATTAGTGTTTGAGTTATGCTTGGCTTTGTGAGACTCTAAAACTGATTCCAGAGAATTTTGAAATTTCTGAATTAATTGTGCAAAGAACTTGCATTCAATTTTGTTTGCGGAAACGTATAGAATGTTGCAGAAGGCATTCGGTGAGCATCACTATATCGGAAAGAAATGTTTTGAAGTGGTATAAGGCTTCTGGTCAACCATCAACCTCAACTGATGAAGCTCACGTCCAAAATATTAATGATTTGTTGCTTACAAACAGTCGATTTACGATTAGAGACCTTGCTGATGATATTGAATTTCAAAAGGATCGGCCAATTCCATTTTGGACCTCAAACGCGTCAATTCTCGATTGGTACCGAAAACACTGAATGCGCCAGTTCACACTGTACTGAATCTTCGTGACTTTTTCGCCAAAAATGAAACCCATATCTTCGACAGCCACCGTATTCACACCGTGCGACTTCTGGCTCTTCCCTAAACTCAAAAGACCACTCCGGTGAAACCATTTGGGTCGATTGATGAGATTCAACGTGAATCGCCACGCGGTTTGAAGGCCATCCCTACCGATGACTTTTTAGCATGCATTGAAGATCGGAAAAAGTTGGCATAAGTGCATTGTGTCCGGAGGGGATTACTTTGAAGGCGATGAAATAAATTTGGAAGAATAAATAAAGTTTTTGAAAAAAAATAATAATTGGTCTTACATTTTGGGCACAGTCGTATACTTAGCATTGTTTGTACTACCTGAAATTGTTTGCACAAGGGGCATTGGAAAAACTACTACAGAAAGCCACAGTAAAGGTTTAAAATCATTTTTTGGTAAGTTGGTATCTCCTAATGTGCAGAAAAACAAACAACTGAAAACTGTACAAGTGGAAGAACTATTCTCCATCCTCCTCTAAGTTACTTAAAGGTATTCTCGACGATATGCTATCATGCATTAAAGTCACTCTTTTTCTTCTTTTTTATAGAATAGAATTTTTTTCCTTCAAAGATGAAAATAAAACCTTTTTCCTTTTGTTAAACGAAACTTGGCGGAGAAAAATTCTCAAGAAGTGTAGGAATGATACAACTAAGTAAACATTTCTTCTTGCACGAAACAACCGTGGATCTGCTAACTGCAACTGTTTTCTATTCCAATCCCTCGAGCGATTTGAATTGCAGACTCGGTTTTTAATGAACAGAAAACAGGAATTGCTTCGGAAGTCTTTACGAGTAAAGTAAGCTTGTTATTGGCGAGGATTTTTTTAAAGAAGCCAGTTTCACTGAAACTAAGATAAAAAAAAAAAAGCAATCGTAACAGTTAGTTAAAATTCAGTAGCTTTGCAACTGTAGACATCGTGATCTGTACGAAATTTGTTATTGCTATACGTTTAAAAACGTTAAGACGTGTCGAAACATTTTTGTTAAATCTTTTAACATCCGTTTGAATTACTAAGACATATATTTAAAGCATATAATGAACGCTGAAGTAAAAGAAGAATTTTTCGTTGCATTCTATTTTCATTTTTGATAAGATAGTCTTGTTAATGTTATCAATACAAAAGCAAGTTATTTTACAGTATTTTTCTGTATGGAGTTTGACACAAGTTCTGAATTTTTAAATAGAAATTGCATTTGTTTGTTTTAATCTAGCAAGTAAATTCCATATGGGGTTTTCCCTGTATTCTGTTTTAATAATGAGTGGTCTAGCTAACAACCAATTTTATCGAATTTATATTTTTACGAATATTTCAGATTATGTAAACAAAGTTATTTAAATATTTTTTTAATTATGTCGAGGACTGGGTCGTATTGACCATTGCCCTGTGAGCAGCCCACTACAAACTGTACTATGCATGTAGTGTGTGGCACCGACGAACGCTGTTACTCATTTAGCACTACCCAGGTGGCACGTGTAGCCTGAAGATATGTTACGGGTGTGAGCAAAATTACCCCCACACACACACACACTAAGCTCTACGATCCTATTAGACCGATACCTGCAGTTTAAAATGGATTTCGAATCACTGCAAACAACCATGGCACCACTAGACTCGAACATGAACCAGAGAGCCAGATATTCGGTCATCCGGCACCTAATTCTTTAAATATGCGTGGCAAGCCCGACTCTTGGTCTAGGGGCAACATGTGCAGCTAGCGTGCCGGAGGGCTGAGATTTGAAATCATTGGGAACACTGTTGTAACAACTAATTTCAGAGAAGAGGAGACTCGATGGAGATTGTGCCTATATGTATAAAAATGCCTCGTATCGATAGTCAGGGTGCTTGATGAGAATTTTTCAAGTTTTCTCCAGTACAAATGCCGTGCCCCTTCACCTCTTTTCTGGTACAATCGAATCAAAATAAAACAGAATTGAAATCGAATTTTTAACAGAATCGAAACCACGGAACGAAAATGATATGATAACGTGCTATTAGATTAATATTCTCAAAACGCTGATTATTTCCTTTCTTTTTTTTTTCTGTTTCATTCTAATAAATGCATGTCCCTATCCAATAAACAGGAAATATTTTTAAACAGTTGTTGGAAAATTTGTCTATGTCTGATTCAAACTAACCGATTCAATTCTAATTAAAAAAATATCTAATGCACAATTGTAATTGGATTTTCTTTGAATTCAGACGTTAATAATTAATTTCCATCGAAGTATTTCTGTAAGGACAAATCCCTTACATATTCAAAAATCCATTATTAAAATCCATCATCTTATACATACCAAATTCAATATTCAAATAACTTTTGTTAAAAGCATATAAAATTTTGCTTAGGTATATGTTATGGCATATGTGAGTGTAATGAAAGTTGTCGAATCTTAAAAAATGTAAAAGTAGTGAAATTCCAAAACTAGGATTTGTTATCACTTAAAAATTTAATTATAAGTTTAATCTGTTTGCCAAAATTTTATTAGCGAAGGAAATTTGAAAATTTATGAGTACTTGACGGATTCTTTTTCTTTAAGCGTATTAACGATACATATATATATATATATATATGTATAAAAGAATTATTAAAACTACTAAGAAAATATCTTCAAGTGAAAAATCCAGCGTTACCAAGTAAATACCATCGTAAAATTTGTTTCAAATTCGAAATCTTTCCTTCTTTCTCTAAGAGTTTTAAATTTCTCTTAGAAAAATCTCGAACTTATATTCATATTTGCAGAAGGAGAATTTCAATTTAAATGTCTTTTAAAATAAGAATAAATTATTTAACTAAAAGCAATACTTCATATTTGCTTTAATATTCAATCAGTATTTTTTTTTATTATTTTTTGGAATAAAATATTTAATAAAAGATTTTAACCGGAAAAATAGGTGATCGTTTTTATTTATTTAAATTCATTCATTTATTTACTAAGACTATGGCTAACTTTTAACTCTGAACTTAAAGGAAAATTTAACTATGCAAACAGAAAAGCTCTTTTTAGGGGAATTTACTTTTTCTACTTCAGATATAAATAAATACAGAAGCATCATTTTCAAGTAAATGCATATAGTTAAAATTTTAGTATCTTATTAAAAAAAGATTGATAAGAATATAGTTCTTAGGCTAAAAATTATTATTGAACTCTACGTTGAGTAATAAAGTAAGTCGCACGTAAAAACATAATAAATACTTACAAAACTATAACATTATTTTATTTTTTATAAAATATAATTTTCAATTATATATTAATACATTAATTTTTTTATATATTAATATTAATATATTTCTTAATATAATTTTATTTCTAAATTATAATAAATTTTAATTATATTTTTTATAATCTTTATAAATAATCACAAATAATAATTTTTTCTTCTCGGATGCACAATATTTTACGATTATCTGACTAACCCATGAAATCCATAAGATTATTTTCTAAATAAATTTACAAATTATCGACTTTCCTTTTGAATTTAAAATAATAATTATGTCTGGCGTTTCAATATTATCCTGATCAATGCCAGGAACACATAAAAACACGATGAAGCATGATTGTATGAACATAACGAAACATAATTGTATGTATCCTGCTGATTACTAAGCAATATTTAAGCCTTTTATAACAGAATATTTTGATTACGCTCTAGCGCGTGATGCTTAAAAGGAAACAAACCAATGAAAATAAGTGACAAAATGCATTATTTTTCCTATCCTTTATCGCTGACAAATAATTATTATAAATGAATTATTGTAAGTTGTTTACAATGATATTTACAGCAAACCTTGGGGGAGGAATGAATTCTTCATTGCTGCCATAACTAACATCACTCAGGTACTCTTCCGAATGCTCAGCCAACACATTTGCGATTTCATCATTTGATGGAAGCTTATTAAGTTGCATCTTTCGTTTTTTTTTTTTTTTGGGGGGGGTAGGGCGGACAGGGGAATCAAGGCACTGTCGAACTATCGTCTGTACAACTCATATTACAAGTTTTTTAATAACTAATAGAGCTAGAATTTCGAAAACATATACTGAACTAACTTCTAACCTTTACTCCACGACATTGCCAGCAGACACAATCATGCATTGATGATTGAAGCGAAGATGAAATGTTCAGACGCAGTTCTTCTCTTGCGAACGCAGGGCTGGTAATTCAGGCATCACTCGACACCACTCGCTGGCACGTGATCGGCTCTTGAGCGTTGACCCACATCACATGCTGGAGCGAGATCGGCAACGAAAGTCTTAAGCAATTAATTTAAAACTTCAGGATAATTTTAGAAATTCTTTTTGAAGAATGTTGACAACAAAATGCATGTCAACTCTTTCAAATATTCACAGTTTCTTCGTTTGTTTTGTAAATTTTGTTGAAATAAGTCAAATCAAATATATATTCTTATATACATTCCGTGTGAAAGGTATTATAGATTTATAATTTAAAACACTTGTATAGATATCGCTACATTTTTAAGTTGATAGCACTACACTAAGTTACCACAAGTAATTTGGGCGCTATTTGTCTATCAGTGTGTTGACAACAGTTATTTTTGTAATCAAACAGTTTGACTACTCGGTTTTACAATTGAGAAATCGATTGAACAAAGAGATTACGTTAAATTTTGTGTTTCAAATGAGATTTCGTGTAGCGAATGACTAGAAATGTTGCAGAAGACCTACAGGTTATCATGTCGACGCAAGACTAGTTCCAAAAGAGCTAAATTTTGTCCGAAACAAAGTTACGAAAGCTAGTTGCTGAAGACATGATTTCCCGAGCTTCTATGGACTCCAACATCATGAAAATATAACGAATGTCATCGACCCAGTACCGTATTCACTTGATATGGCACCATGTGAGTTTTTATTGAATCCACGATGAAGTTACAACTTCGAGAAAGGTGTTTATATTCGATTGAGGCCTTAAAAGAAATTTTCTGAAGGAACAAAATTTTCTTAATCATGAAAACTATATGGAGGACTAGATCAAACCTTGAGATAGTTGTATTACGCTTGATGAAGTTAAAGGCGGCAAATTAAATTTTTTTGAATAAGTTGATTTTTGTGTATTTTATTTAACAATTCCAATACTTTTAACACAGAATTTATAATACCTTCTTAATAAAATCTTTTAATCGGTTCTTAATGAAAATCGTAAGAGATTGAAATTCATGTAGTAAAGACGTAAAAGCACTCGGTTCTTAACGAAATCGAATGTTTTACAGGTGAGCGGGAACATGGATGCGCACCTGTCCGTGTTCTGCCCTTCGGCCTGTACCTCGGCCACGTGAACAGCGCCATCAACCCTCTGCTATACTGCTGGGTGAACAAGCGCTTCCGCAAGTGCGTCGCCCTCGCCTTCAGGTGCCGCAGGAGCCGGGACGCCGTGTGGGACAGGAGGAACGTCTTCCAGTGCCAGGTGAGTCCCTCCCTTTCTCTCTCTCCACCAACTGGTCAACTAATCCACTGCACCAAGTGAAGCAAGTCCATTTAACAGCAAAACGTTAGCTCAGAATATCAGTCAATTTAATCTGCAATATATGTATTTGAATTTCTTTAAATTCATCTAGTAAGCGAAAGATGGCCACGATTGGCCAAGTGGTTTTAGACAGTGCTTTATCGCCAAGTATAGAAATAAATTGATCTGTGCCCTGTTGTTGAAGTAATCAATGTCGAAAATCTTAAATGTACCCAATTCCCCTTTTCTGATTAACCAAATTTTCAAATTGCTATAAGCAACAAAAATTGCGCGCGTATGCCAAGACGTTCCGAGTAAGTAAAAGTAAAAAATTCCAAACTTAAAGTCCGATATGTCATATGGTGGCACGTAACACAAGCGTAGCCAGTTCCGAATACAAAAATAGGAAAGCTCTTAATAATCACTAGCAATACTCCAAAAGTTATGACCATTTATACCAATGTACTCATGTCCATGTTGTAATGCAATATACGCTGTACAGCAAGCAGCATACATTCGGAGATAAAGCAACCTTTTATGACGAACATTCTTAACTATCAACTAGAATTTAGGTTATCAATTACTAATGTCCAGGAAGATCACATGAGATATTTATTAAGTCTAAAAATAAAATTCTCGGGGCTATTGGAATATGAAGTAATAGAACAGCCAATCATTGAATTATCATCAGTATTTTTAAATGCCTTCGCCTGTTAAATTGAATGTAGATCTTATCTAATCAATTGTGTTAAATGTTTAATTATTTTGCTTATTTCAACAATTGCAACTACTTTCCTGCTGGTTGAGGTAATCTGATTACTGATTTTACTGATTTCCATGTGTTTTTGCAGGAGTACCCGATGACCGTAGCGGCCAGCCTCAGGTCTTCCTCACTGGTGTGGAAGAAATCTCTGCGCAAGAAGGACACGAGGGACAAGTCGAGAGAGGGCACCACCCTCAACTCATCCAGGGAGTAACCGATCACACGTCTGTGCTCCTTTTTCATCCTGAGAATCGGATTGCATCATAATTAACCAAGAGGCAGTGCTTATTTAGGAAATGCATCCTCATACTTTTGAAAATGCGCCAAAATGGATTTAGACTATTTGAAAATAGAATTTTTACCATGATTTTTTTCTTCAAAACAAATGATCGCGGTGAACATACTGAAGCATTCCTGAAAATTTATGGAGTATCTTTAAATGCCAATTTATGGAGTTTAGCAATGCCAATAAATATCTAAGTAAAATCTTCACCCAACCATTATAAGCAATCTTCCGAATTCAGCTGCCATTTTGAAATCATAAGCAAGATAAGTGTTCATTCTTTTTTTGAAATTAGCATTTCACTTTTTCAAAATTCCATGCTCATTAGATAGGAGATATTTTGTGTTGTTGTTTCTTATCCCACTTAGTAAACAGCACTATCTAGACCAAGTCCAAGAACCCGTGTGGTCTCATGGAAGGAGGAAGGAGGGGCAGCTTCTGTTGTGATGAAGCATCTTCAGGTAGAAGTCTGACTTGGCTCCATGAAGCTGACTTTTAAGGGGTAGAGTTGTCAAGGATATTTTTAAATTATATATAGAAATATATATTACTCTGAATCTAAGAAAATTAATATTATATTGGAGATTCCAATTAAAGTTTTATACATAAGTGGTTCATTAAAATTCACTGTTATGAAATTATCACATTCCGATTTTAATTGAAATTGGAATTGTGGCCAATCTTATCTACACCATTTTAAATGTGCCTTTCTTAAATTTTATAAAACAGTTACTGTCACAGTTCTAACTTGGTGGTAGATTAATTTGGCATAACTTGTCAAACTGAGGTATTATTATTAGATTTTAACATTAATTTTCATGAATTTAACATTAATTAATTTTTAGCATTAATTTTCATCTCAACATTATTTTAATTTCATCGCCCTTATTTCTCTGTGATTTTTTAACTGTTTTTAATATTGATAAGCATTAAATAGGCGAAATTTAATTCTTTAGTACTGATACTCAGTAATATTTAGTATTCAATCCTAGTGGCTTAAATAGAACTTTTAAAGTTATGTTTAAAGTAAAATATTAAGTTAGTTTGGAAAGTTTTTATTCCAACACATATCACACGCTTAAGTTACTCACTATTTAAATTTAGTTAAAAGTTTTAGTCTTAAACAAACTTAAAAGATGGTTCTTCTAATAAGAGAAAGTTTTATTTGTCATTGGAAACATCTTACATGTGGTGATAATAGTCATTGACAAAAATTTCCATTCATTCTCTCAGGTTAAAAAATAGCATGGAATTGTTCTGGGTGGCGATTTCTTAAATGAGCTGTAAAATTTATTGAAAAGAAGACACTGGGATTTAGGGTGCAGGGTACAGTAGACAGTTCTCTCAGAATGTGAATATTTTCCGATAGAAATGTAAATTTGCATTTGTATACTGTAAGTGCTATTTCAACAGATCACAGAAGATGGCGAAAATAAAAGAACCACCTTATCCATTTACAATGAGACATATTGATCATTGCAAATTATAGCTTGCATTTCTTTCACCAGAAAACTGGAACTATATTAATTTTGTCAATATCTATGAAATGCTTTCTGGTGTTGCCAAAACAAAACTGAATTAGATGCGTAGATCTGTATTATTCCCTGTCGTGGTCACATTTCCTGCCAAACTGTAGCCGTGAAGGAACCCAGGTACTGAACCCCTAGTTTTGTTTCAAAACCTTCTGCAACTAGTTCATACACAGCATTGCCGTGATATCAAAGAATCGCCTCCAAATAAGTAGTATTCGAAATAGCATTGCAAGTGGATCCTGCATCTAGTATATCAACGATTGCATTCGCACCACTTTATGAAAGTGAACTGTGGGAGATGAAAGATGGGCTTAACATGCCCGGAAGAATTCAATAAAAAGATAAATTGTAAACTTATACAAAATATTGATTTCCATAATCAATGGTTTGTGTAATGTAACAATGTAATAATTGTTTGTGCTGTATATAGGGATTATTTCATATCCAGTTGTTATGTGGACAGCTGTACTGAATTTGACACTTGAAAAAAAAAAAAGACCTGCGTAAGGAAACTTATTTTAGGTTAAAATAATAAAGAATATTCCTGTCCACAAAACAGCATGTTGAAGAGCTTGCAATGCTTTTGTTATTCGAAAAATAGGTCTTTTCTTATTATACTTTTCCTTTCTTTCAATAATTGTATTCAGCGTTTTCTTCTGATGTGTAATAAAATAAACATGCTATTTTTTAAGTTTTTTGATTTTTTGCAGTTTTTCACAAATACAACAAAACACGAGAAAACTTGAATAATATGACATACTCAGAATGGAGGGTAAAATGTTTCTGTAACTTGATACAAACTAAAAGAACAAAATATACAATATACATTTGAAAATACAAATATACAATTAAAAAACAATGCAATACAAAATATACATTTATAAAGCAATACAATATAAAATATACAATTACAAAACATTACAATAAAAATATACAATTGCAAAATAAACAATACAAAAATAATTTAATTAATATCTTAATTTAATTTTTAAAATTACAAAAATACTGAAATCCTTTTCACTAATTTCAATTTTTCGTGTGGGAACATACTTTGTTGAATGAATACATAGTAGTATACCAATGTTCAATAACTCAGAAATTTATGAAGAGATGGGTCAGAATACTAAAAAAGAATTATTAAATCCAATAGCCACATGAATATACAAACATTTGATAACTCTAGAATTTCATAAAGAGGCAGTTGCTCAAATATTTCAGGAAACATTACTCAATTCTGACAGAAAAGTTTGTCAAATGATGGTTAAATTACCTCTAATAAACATGATCTGCTTACTATCGACTAGCTTATCTACTAGTTTACTTACCTTACTCCTTACTATCTGACACTATTTTGAGGAAATTGAAACAACAATCGCCATCTTCTTTCCTTTCTATAGAGTATATTTAATATATATCGTATTAAATCACGTTAGTATTCAATGTCTTTAATTTTTTAAAGACATTGAATACTAATACTAGTCTTTTATGTCTTTTAATTTTATAACCTTATGAAGGTCTATAACAGCATATAATTTTTTCTCCTCTCTTCTAATTAGTGTAATTAATCATAAATATATTAATATAACTAATAATAGATATACTGATAATTGATACTGATATATTAGTGTAACTTATAATAGATATACTGATAATTGATACTGGATATATTAGTGTAACTAATAATAGATATACTGATAACTAATAACATACTGATGTAACTAATAATGGATATACTGGTGTAACTAATAATGGTTATATTGATGTAACCAATAATGGATATACTAACAGCTCGGTATCGTTTAAAGCACTATTTCGGCTAAAATTCGTTGCCAAAAATCCCTGTGACACCAATATTAGTAGCCAAACAGCTCTTACATCAAATGTTAGTCCTTAAATTGCTTTTATGCCAAATTTAATAGCTTTAACGCCAAATACTATCACTGTCCTGCCAAAATTTTATTCCTGAAATGCTTTTATGCCAAATTTAATAGCTTTAACGCCAAATACTATCACTGTCCTGCCAAAATTTTATTCCTGAAATGCTTTTTATGCCAAAATGTATTGCTTTATCGGCAAATTTTTCACTAAGTGAAATTTGTTTTTAAATTGATTTTAAAAGGATTGCTTTATAATCAAATTTTATCTCTAGGAGAAATTTTATTCCTAAAAGCTTTTTCGCCAAATGTTACAGCTGTAACGCCAAATGTTAGCTATATTATGCTCAAAAACTTATGCCTAAAATTGCCTTTACGCCAAATTTTATTCCTTTATCGCAATAAAAAGTTTACCGCAAAAAAAAATTTTTTTAATGATTTGCTTTTTATGCCAAATATTATCGTTTTAAAGACAAAATATGTCACTATTTTGCCAAAAGGGATTATTTCACTGGTATGGCACCACTGGTATGGCAAAATTTTAATGATATGCTTTCACGCCAAATGTTATCGTTTTAAAGACAAAATATATCACTATTTTGCCAAAATTGTATTCCTAAAAATTTCTTTTACACCAAATTTTATCGCTCTTTAACGTCAAAATATTACGTGGAATTTTTATTGCTAACTCACAAAAATGTATCATTTTAACAATGATAATAATCGCTAATATAATAAAATTACTTCAAAATTATTCCCTAATACGCCAATCTTTTTAATTGCCTGTTATGTCAAAAAAAATATTTCATGTTGTTTACGAGGCCGAATTGAATGATAAAACAATATTATTAAAAAAAAAAAAAAAAAAGATGAAATCAGAGAATAACTTACATTTTATTGCTATATCCTTTGTTGAAAGCGAAAAATTATCTTCATTTTTGTTCCCCCCTCAATAACACTTGTCCGTGCATAGCTTTATCAAATGAATGAAGAAAAAGAAAAACAACTTCAGAAAACCACAAAAAAATTTAATGCTTTCCAACAGGCCTTTTTTTATTCCGTAAACTAACATTCTAAAATTTAAAAGTTATATTTTCCGTGGAAATAAAATAACTGTTGCCACAAAACCTTAACTATGTCAATAGCATTAAAAAGAAAATAACTATTTGTTAATCAAATATAAGCTATTAATAAAGTAAAAATCGTTTTTGCTGTTTGCATAGCATTAAGAAGAAACATCACAAAACCGCAGAAACCGTGAACTAACGTTCTAAAATTAAAAAGTACAATTTTTTTGCGCGAATTCAAATAATAATGTCTTAAAACCCTAACTATGTCAACAGCATTAAAAAAAGAATTATTATTTGATAATGACATATAAGTTTCTAATAAAGTAAAAAAAAAAATTTTGCTGTTTGTTTCATATTTTGAGTGGCAACATCATAAAAATTGCTTATTTTCTCTGTGAGTGTTTGACATACATTATAAGAGCAATCTCAGAATGATCAATAATTGTAATAATCGAAGTCATTGTAAAAAAAGAATTGACTATTCCAGATTACTAATTTCACTACCACAGTGAGACTTGCTGACATCCATTCTTTTTTATGTTACTTGCAAGTGGACCATTCCGATTGTAGAGTCATTGTTTTGAGTTTTGTAATTTTATAATTTTATTCTGCAGCATTTATTGAACAGCCTACTCCTAAATCTGCAATCGAATTGTAAAATGTCCTTACTATTTTTAAGTGTCAGATTTATTTTGAAACCATATTCAGAGTTAATGTTTCTTTTTTTTTTTTTTTTTTTTTTTTTTTCCAAAAGCAAAATTTCATTTACAGCATCTACAAACACATACACATACACATAAAATAAATAGTTATAAAAAATAATTTCATTTTTCATGTTGAGAAAAAAAGAATTTGTATTTGTCTTAATGTGTGTGCACTTTTACAACATTTGTAGAAAAGCATTGCAACCCAGAATTGAATATTAAGTCTAATATTATATTATATTATATTATATCTTTATACAGGTTACCCATAAAATGTAGAATTTAATAAAAAAGAACAAAATGCAACAAATAACAACAATATTAAAAAGTAAAAAATTTATAAAATTCCAAACGATTTTCTTTTCTCGAAAAATCTCATTTTGACTTTGAAATAATATTATCGTTGCTTTCACCAAATAATCTTTTAGAAAACTTTACATTATTTAATTAAATAATTATTAGATTTTGAACGAAACTTAAATAAAATGAATATTTAAGTGTATAAAAATACTCCTGAACTCTGAAGTTTTAAAAATCCAATAAGAATAGCGCGTAAAAGAAATTTAAAATATAACCAATAAGAAACGATGAAAGTGATCAAGAACAAAAAAAATTGATCAAGGAAACGGAAGAAAACTCCTTCTCGAAAACAATACACAACATTTTAAAGATAATAAATTAAAAAATTAAAAATGCTAAGAGGGAGAGAAAGACGGCGTCACACCAGAAGTGATCACACACAGAAACATTTTCGAATAAATTCATAAATAAAATTAAGGTCTGTAGCTTTTTCTTTTTTTTTAATTTTTTTCTTTGCATTTGATATTTAAAAAAAATTTTTGGCTTTAATCTTCTTACTTGTTTCGTTTCATTCTATTTATTATTTAAAAATGGTTCATAGTTGTACGGAAACAACGAACAAACATTCTAAAGTTGATTAAGTTCCAGCAAAGCAATGGTAAATCAGTTCCGGAATATTGCTAAATTAGTAAATTTATATCGTTCTACTGTTCAATTATCGCATTGTAATGTCCTACTAATTGATAAGGAAGAAAATCAAATCGAAAAAAAGGAAATCGAATTGTAGATGAAATATTACAAGTTCAGAAAGGTCGTGAGCAACGCGATAAAATATTTATGGATCTTTTAATTAAAATAATTTAATTTAATTAAGTTATAATTTTTAACTATCTTTAGAAAAACGATAATTCAATAAGCAACTTAATAATGAATGTCACGTTAATAAAGTTATTCTATCCTCTGTATTTCACTGCAAATAAAAACAAACTTAAAAGAGTCTCAAACATTAGAGAAAATTTTTTAGCAGTCAATTATTATTATTATTTTTTTTTTTAAGTTAAAATACTAAGGAAATGGTATAAATAGTGATGAAAATTTGAATAATAAATCAGCCAGTTTAGAAATCTGTCAAAATGAATAGCAACATAATCTTAACTATAAGTAATTTGTTTTCATATTTCACTCTGTTTCTTTACGATTATGTAAAAGCATTTGCTAATTAGTTAACATTATCATTTGAAATTGAATACTTCATTCACTATTAGCATAAACTATTTTTCCTTAATTTTGACAAGAGCTATTTTCTTTTTTGAATCTCTTAAAGAGATCATTAATATCAGAATTTCCATAGTATCTCGAAGTTTTTAGAAAATTACAATAATACTTCTTTAAAAACTTCCAAAAAAATCAGTTCTTTTAAAATATAATTGTGATAATCTCAAATTATGTGAAAATGTGAAGATGTATCATCAGAGCCTGATTTAAGCATTAACTATATAAACTGTAGCTTAAGGCCCACATTTTCTTAGGGGCTTCTTCAAGTTTAAATCCGGCCTTGTGTATCATACTATGTTCCGTAATCATTCTTTAATATAAAATATATTAATATATAATTATATATTATTTTTGATAAAACTATTATTTCAACTACCGTAACTCTGAACTCATGGCCGCTGACTCTTAAAACTTAATGAGGTGCTTTTTTTTTTTTAATTTATTTGTTACCTTCTGTCACTTATTTGCCTGTAGAAAACATGGAAATTTCCCACCAGGCACTAATGCAGGACGCTTCATACACATTGTCATAATCTCTCGAGTCGCTTCGTTTTTTAAAGTAGTGACTGCAACGAGCACCGTCAGAGGAATTCGTTCTTGAACTCTCCTGCTTGCTAGATGTCCATGTTACCAGTTATAACTAATTTTTGTTTAAATCTTAGAGATATATCTTTTTTAAATTTAAAAGCACTTTTAAATTTTTTATTTATTTATTTTTTTTTTTTTTTTTTTTTTTTATTTTTATTTTTTATTTTTTATTTTTTTTTTTAGTCCTGACCCACTATCATACTATTCAAACTATCTATTCCACTATCATACTACAAAACGATTGTGAATATTGTTAACAGTAGTGTAAACTATTTTCTACTAATATTTTTAAGAAGTTTGTTGCGTTCTTAAAAAAAAATAAGAATTTATATTTCCACTGAAGTTAAAACTCCTATTTGATACATGCTAAAAGCCGAACTTAACAATAAATACTCTTTTATTTATTTATAGTTTTTTAATGAAGCTCGTATACTTAAAGAAACTTTTTATTTTATTAATTCATATCACAATACCTTTACACCAAAATCTGATTAAAATAAGATTAAGGGTGTGTTGATATGACGTAGAATGACGTCAAAGAAAGCAACAGCATTCATCTTGTTCGTGAATGGTTAAATCAGGTGTGACATCACAGTGGTTGTTGCAACACAGAAACCAAAAGCAACATAGTGATTACCAGACTTTCATAATATTTGGAGCAACTGAGGGTAAATGTTAGGCGTGCGAAAATCTCAACAGCTGATCAAGTCAAGCCAGACTTTCAATACTGATCTAGAAGATCGTGTTTTTTAGACTTTTTCGAGGCAAGTACGAGTTGGAATTGGTACAGAACTGAAATTTATTTCTTTTGATGTTTTAATCGATTAATATTTCTTTCTGTTCATAAAGTTGGGCGTACATACAATCGTGTAAATATGGTGTTTCTTTTCTTTAATTTTGTTATTTGCTAAAATCGGTGTGAGATCATCTCGTTTGTCTTTTAGATAGTGATTGAGGATATGTATTTTTTTTTTTTTTTAAATATTGAATTATTTAATAATCCCTTAACTTTTTGTGTACAAAAATAATAATTCATTATTTGACATTAGATTTATTTTGTATTACGAAGATAGTATATATGAAAAAGTTCAAAAAAGTATGTGATTTACAAATAAAAATACTATTAAATTATTAACCCTATTGCTATTAAATTAATACCATTAAAAAATCATTTTTATTTATTCGGTTGAACTCATCTTCACTATTTGTTTTTACATATAAATAAAATTTTAAATGCATATAAGTTTTAAAGTAAATGTCATTCATTATCTAAGTGTAAAAATGGTCGATTAATACAATAATTCTTTTCTAAATGAAAAAGTGATTTATGATTTGATTATTTCTTTTAATTATCTAGAATTTTTTGTAATGATTATAATGTTCATAATTTGCAATTTAACTGGATAACATGTTTGTCATGAATATATTTATATTATTAATTTATACAACTCTTAATATATTTTTATTAATATTAAAGTGTAACATGGAATAATGTATTTTTTATTGAATATTTAATAAATTGACTTCATTTTTTTTTTCTTAATTGTATGCAACTTCAGTTTACAGTTAATTAATACTATCATCTCCCCCTTGAGATTTAGAATATGTAATTACTTTATTATAGTAACATTTTTTAAAAACTTCAATTTTGCTAAGCAAGATCATAAATTCTGAAGTATAATTTTATAAAAATGAAATTCCTATCTAGCACTTAATTTCATTTTCTTTTATAGAAGATTGTAGAAATGAAATACAGACTATTACTAATTTAAGTATCAAGTTCTTGTTAATGTTAAGTTCTTAAAAAAAAATGTGTTGTTAATTTTTTTTATATAATTAATTTTGAAATTATTTATCAATATCGAAATATGTAAAAAAACTTGTATGAAAACTGAATATTTTTACATATACAAATATATGCTATGATAACAAGATCTGATCTATAAAAATAAACTTTTTCATCCTCTCAGATATATTATTTTCAAACTAAGACATCATAAAGTTGTTTTATATATGTGTAAAAAGATTTTTTTTTTTTTTTTTTATTTTTAACAATTTTTACTCACAGACATATATATATATATATATATACATAATTATATCTGATTCTCTTTTACTATAGTTCTAGAGCCATATGCAAATCAATTGTGATTCAAAAGAGTGTAAAAATATGATGTTTATAAAATACAAGATTGAATAAATAATAAAAAATTTATGTAATAAATTGTAATAAATAATTTTTATTCTAAATATTTAAAGCGTATAATGCCTGACTGTAGAAAATAAGGAATGAAGGATTGTAAACAGATTTGAATATACATATACTTAAATAATTATTAGGTGGCCTATAATTGTTTGGTGTATAATAGATCTTTTTATGAACAATACGTAACT